>VBSM01003151.1:3554218-3602385 GCA_008086735.1 Cheirogaleus medius | reverse complement strand
GTGCAACTTTTGTGGAAAAGAATTTGGAGATACCTCAAACAGCTAGAAATAGAATACCATTTGACCCAGCAATAGCATTGTTAAGCATCTACCCCCAAAAACTTTTTTTTAGATCTTAAAATTAGATTCTGACCTTATGGCTTTGAGAAGTTATAGTATGAAGGGGGGAAAGTGACTTAATGTGAAAGATAATCAGTAAGTTATACTGCTTACAATGTTTAATATGAACTCAAAACCAATGCACCATTTTTGGAAGCCCTACTGCTTAAGATGTTTAATATGAACTCGAAACCAATGCACTATTTTCAGAAGCCCTGTATTTTATTTTGGCATAAAATAAAATGATCACCATTAGAAGTCTGATCCTTCCCTGTTTCCTTCAGAATATCTGTGCTAATTTTACCTTTCCCTATTTCTCTCTGGGGACTGAAACATTTCGAATAAGACATTAGTAACTCAGTTTTTACTTTCAGAGTTGGTGTCCATACCTATCAATGGCAAATCAGGTCATTACTGTGCTTTGAGGCTTAGATATTCTACTTTCTTCTTTCATACTTTTTATGGAAGGCTTTATATCTTGGTGGAACAAGGGGTTTCTTCGGTGAATTTGTATTTTTCCTTTGCTTCTCTGCCTCTCTAATTAATGATATGTTAAAATACCATATGTATTGTCAGAGGTTGCTTTTTATAGGAATGATTTTCTAACATGACTAATCACATTGTGTGAATTTTCAGGCCAAATCTCTTAGTCATGATGTTCTTGAGAATATGGAGTGCATTCATGGAACTTGATGATTGTCAAGTAACTAGGCAGTTTAGAGGAAATGTTGCTTCTAAGGAGGAATAGTCTATTTGCTTCCAAGAAGGCAGAAACAATTTTTAATAAATTACGTGGCTGAGCTTCTATGCTAGCTAGTCACCTCTTGATAGTAATTTCTCAAAGTAATGTAGGAGAATAGTAGTATGAGTTATCCTCCCAAAAATCATTTATACTTTGAGAGAAGTCCCTAAAGATTGTGCTGAAATGGCCTATAATAGGTACCCAGGCTTAAACTCATCTTGTTTCTCTTGTTTGAGACACAGTAGATTTATCTTCCTAATGATGTGTTGCTTAAGCTAGTATTAAAATATTTAATAGAAGTATTGTGTCCAGTTCCATCACTTACTAAGTTGCTTGACCTTAGGAAACTTAGTGTCTCAGAGCCCCAGTTTCCTCAGCTATAGAATGGAGATCAAAATACCTTTTTGATTTGTTGTTAGGTAATTAAAGATAAAGGATTTCAGATTCAATAAGTGCTTCCTTTTATCTTTTCTCCTCTTTATTACATAAGAGACTCAAGAAGTTGAGTGGTAAAGTGGCGTGTCCTGAAATGCCCTACTATCATTTATTGATCCTAGATCAGGTTTCCTACTACCCAGAACACTCCCAGCATCAATAAATGACAGTAGGTAATACACAGAACAGATAATTTTCATTCTGATAAATGAGATAGAGGCATAGTAATTTTTTTTAAGTTGTAATTTGGTTTGTGTTCACTCTGGGCCAGCTGAAAGTGCTCCATTATTATCTTTGATTTGCTGATCCTTCACTGACAAGCAAGGATAACCCCGGCATTATAGTTTGGAAAGCTTTCACGTAGCACTTTACATAAAATTAAATTTGACAAAGTAATATATGCAGAGCGTCCTTTGTGAGCTTATTTACAAAAATATTTTGGTTACTCACTTATTTTGGTTACTTACTTACCACCAGAATTTTAGAAGTGAGGAAACTAAGACTCCAATGCATTTGAGTGACTAGAATAGTCTGGTAGGCATCAGCACTCATTCAACTGTTTTCTTTCTCTGCAGCCATTTAATTAATTCAGTAAGCCCCATTTAGATTAGACTGCCAGGCAGGGTACATCTGCCCATTTCCAGTAGCACTTCCAGTGAACTCTGATGATTTCTTTGGACCTAGTGGGTTTTCTGCAGAAAGCATTTACCATCTAGTATTTCTTTCTTTGAATATGTGTATTTACATTGAGGCACTGAAGATAGAACGCTAAGTTTGAGTCAACATATAAAGCTGTAGTTTTGTCAACTTCAAGTTCCTATAGTTAGGCTGTGTAGATAAGGAGTGGTTACTTAGAAGAGGAAGAGAGATTGGATGGAGGAACTCAACAAGCAGAGATAGAGGATTCCTAATGATTGCTATGGATAGGGAGTACAGACCTGTTTTCTAGTTTTTAATAAAGTAGCGGTATTCATAAGGAAGGTAAAGTGTGCTACGGCCTTGTTTGTTAAAAAAGGATAGAGAATAATGATTAACTTCAAGCCTTCTTAAAAAACATGAATTTAAGTCTGTGTTAAAAGAAATAATTCAAGAGATCTCATATAAATTAATGTAACAAGAATATATAATTTCCAAGCCTGGGAAAAATTAAGGGAATATAGAAAATTCCATCAATCCAAATATGCAGAAAAAATAAAAGATATATACAGCATGGCAAATAAGAAACACAAAATAAGAGGGAATAAAAATCCAATTATATCAGTAATAGTCACAATAAATGTAAATTAGTTAAAGCTCACTTATTAAGAGACTGTAAGGGTAGATTTAAAATTTTTCAGCTATGCTGTTTACAAAAACCACACTTAAGATGACACAGAAAGGTTGAGAACAAGAGGATGGAAAAATATACACTAGGCAAATACCACCCAAAAGAAAATTGGTAAGGCATCATCAATGTCAGACAAAATATGGCTTAAGGCAATTCAGTAATAAATAGATACTTCACACTGATGGAAAGCAATCTACCAAGAGACTATCAACCATAGACTTTATATAGGCTCCTAACAACATAGTCTTGAAATATATAAGGGAAAAAGCAATGGGATTATAAGGAAAAACTGACAATTCATAATAATAAGAGGCTTTTTAAACACCTTTTTCAGAAACTGGTTAAGCAAAATAGATTTTAAAAATAAAAAAGGATAGGAAAGATTTAAGATCTAAATGAGATGGAAGAGAGAATCTTTAATTCTAAATTTTTAGTGACAAATGGCATTTTTAGTCCAAAAAGTGATTTTTTTGTTTTATTAAATTTCTGAGGCAGAAAAAATTTAAAGGCACATGCTACATTTAATAGTAAGATGCTTACATTACTTCCAAAAGAGTAGAAAGTCCATAAATGCAAGGGCACAGGAAAAATTTCACCTTTTGATGGCTACCAAAAAACTTTCCTTTGACCTTCAATATGACAATACCTAAATCTGAAAATGTTTGTCAATTTCTGTTACTGGATCAGTACTATGGTTTGACAACAGTGATTTTTTCTATCAGTATTTATAATATTTTTTTCCAAGACATGGAGAACATGACCAAATATTTATAATATTATCATATACTTATATAAGTATATAATTATGTTATAAACATATATAATAATATAATATTTTTATAAAATAATTTCTAACAACATAACACTTGTAATCACAGGAAAGTGGTACACTTAGGAATATAAAAATAAATATAAGAAGTACTCTTATTCTCAGATTGCCTCCCTTTCTGTGCCTTCCAGTAGTGAGTTATTATACTTGAAATCACTATTTGAAACACACATTTAAAAAGTTTTAAGATGCGTATATGACTTGAAAATAAGCATGTTGTAACTAATGCATTCAGATAAATGTTGTCCATCAGAGTTATCTTGGAAAGGTTTTCCCTTATACCCATGACACTGACGGATACTGTATCTGGTCAATTTTAAAAGGTACATTTTTTTCATATTTTAACATCTCTGAAATGGAAATGAGTCTAACAGTTGGATGATGTCTTTTGGCCGGTTGCAGTGTGATATGATAGTCGTTCCTGCATGCACAGGTAATACCAAAATCTCTAGTATCAAAATTTCATAGTGGGTGACTGGGATAAAAAATATGAGACAATGGAGGATCACTTTCAATTCCTAGAAACCAGTGGTTGTGGGGAGAGAATGGAGGAGATGGTAAATCAGATTTAGTTATCGATATACTGAAATGGGAGGCAGAAGGAAGCTAGTCTACATATTTGCAAAGCCAGCTATGCATATTTGCATAGCAAAAGTGCTTTTAGTTCTCTTATGAGTTCTTTTAAGAAATGCTGCTTCAACAGTGCTCTTGGTAAAACATCAAGATATCTGAGCTGAAAACTGGATTCTGGCTGTGAATTTTAGAGATACCTTAACCAAGTTACTTTGTTTATGCTTTTTCTTAATGTATGCATGTTTAATTAAAATCTATGTCATACAAAAAGCTCTTTCAAAAAGTATTACAAAATTAAGTGACAAAAAGGAATTATGACAAATTAGTGTTTTTCCCCCTTCCTTTTTAGTGGTGCATAAAATAATGGGACTCTTAGCTTCAATGAATTGTCTTTTAGAGATATTGTGTAAAAATTAATTTTAGTCACATTCCATTTTGTTAATCTTGACTAGGATAGAATTATAAGTTCACAATGATTTTCCCATAACACTTTAAGATATTTTTCCATTGTCTTCTAACATTTATTGTTGCTAATGGAGAGCCTGCTGTCAATCTGGTTGTTATTCCTTATTAGGTAAATCTTGGTTTTTTTTCTCTCTGATAATTTAGAATTTTTTCTCTATGCTTAATATTCTAGGGTTCCTCTATACTTAATATTCTATATACCCCATATTGTATATACTGGTATGTGTGTGTGGAGGTGGGGAGAGTGTTGTCTGCTTGTACTTCATGGCCTTTTTAATCTGAGGACTCATTTTTCTTCAGTTCTAGCAAACTCATTTATTAACCCTTTGAATATTATCTCTGCCATTCTATTCTTTTCTATTTCTTCTGGATCTATATTGGAGCTTCTCTTTCTCCTTATCTCTTAATTTCTCTCTTCTTTCCCATCCCTTTATCTGTCCTGTGGTTCTGGCAGATTTCATCTATTCTTTCTTCTAATTCACTGATTTTTTTTCTATTCAACTGTCTAGTCTATTATTAAAATTTATTTCTTGAGCCTTTTTATTTCTAATACTGAAGTCCATTTCTCGGATTTCTTCTTGGTTCTTTTTCACATTCACTTTTTTAAAATAGATGCTATTTCTTTCTTGAGCTCTTGGAACATATTGAACATATATTTTAATGTGCTATTCATATTGTTCTATTTTCTCTAATTCCTTGGATTAGAATTCACTCATTTTTGAGGTCTAAAGATGACTTAGATGTTTTGTAATTCTGTCTCTGAGTTAATCTTCTGAGGGCTTTTTTGTCCATGTGTGACCTAGGAAGTGGAGATGTCCCTGTTGAGTGATGCCATGGGCAACCTGTCTGGACCCTGAAGTTTTTATCAACTCCTAACCAGTTTTTATGATAACATTTTAGCTTGAAGTTTCAACACCACAAAGGTAAATTGAATTAGAGCCATCTATGCGTATCTTCTGTACCAGCTTGGGGTTCTTGCATGTATCCATTGTCTTTTCCATTTTCCTGTAGATGCTTCCCAGATTTAAGCTTTACTAGGTCTTTGCTGATTCAGGAGCCTGTGGTCTTACCCTGTGGCCTTAAATTGTACCCACAATCCAGCATTATATTTCCAGCAGTTAAGGCACATAGCTCATTCAAGTTATCTTCTTGAACTAAGCAGCTTCACCTTCTGCTCATAAATACAAATTCCCTCTTCTGATACTTGGAAAATTATCTTTCTGCAAAAACTTTGTTTTGTCTTTTTTTAAAAAATATTTTTATTCAATGATTTTTAACTGGTATTTCTGGGGGTTTGGAGTACAAGGGAGTGATTCCGGTGTGGCTTCTTATATCCACCATCTTCACTTGGAGATCTTGTTGAGATCTCTAAATTTTTTCTTCCATTCTCTTATCCCCTTTTAGGGTTTGGAGTCATGAGCAGGTTTAATTTTGGAGGAACTGGTACCCCTTCAGGAGGGTTCACTTTTGGCTCTGCAGAGACAACTGCCACTTCAACTACAGGGTTTACTTTCTCTACACTTAGTATAGGAGGGATTGGGACTCTGTCCCAACCAGTTGCAAGTATATCTTCATCTTGAACCTGTTCTCATTCAGTAATCCAGCTCCAGCCACACAGACTGCAGGATTCAGCTTTGGAACAGCAGTTGCATCAACTCCTGCCCCAGTAAGAACTGGATTTTCTTTAGGGAAAGAGCAATACAGTTTCTGATTCTTTTAGTGGTTACAAAGGTAATTGTCTCTCAAAGACAAACATTAAATTTAGAGCATGGAGTGAGTAAAGAAATGGCGTGATGTATCTGAGTCAATTATTTGCAATTATGCTACTCATTCCCAAAACAGTTTAATAAATTGAAGCCATCTCAGATTTCAGGCACAAGGCACATCGAATTTTAATTTGTGGTCTCCCTTCATTTTTTGTGAGCCATAGGAGGAGTACTCACTGAGTTTCAAACATATATCATTTTGAAATTAGGCTGTTTGATTAATAAGTGTCTCTTTCTACAGAGATCTTTACTGTAATAACCTCAATCATACAGTTTTCCCTCCTGTGCGGGGGAGAGTATTTGAGGCAGGCCACCCAGGAGATCAGCTACTTCTCCCCACAGAGACAAGTCCCTAAGATAGGGGTCGCCACAGAGGATAAGGAAATTGATAGGCAACGGAGAGAAATAAAAGAATACACAGAGACTAAGGTATAGTTTATAGTTTTATATATATAAAAAGATCAGATATAACACAGCGGGGATACTTATGAGACTGGCGTATCTCCATAAACGCCAGCAATATGGTTAGATTCATACAGGTTTTTATAATCACAGACATCAATTACCAGTTGTCAGGGTAACCAATTTGCATATCAGGGAATGCAGTTGCTAGGGGATACAGGTAGTGGGTTAGGGTCAAAAGTCCTCTCAAGGGGCTTCTAATCTATCTAGGTGAACAAACAGGTACAAAGTCTTTCAGGGACTAACTTCTAAGTACTAAGAGGTAGTTGTCAATTGACAAAGGTATAACAGAAGAAGTATAGTGACTCTATATTTCTTTGATTAGTTATGGTGGACTTAAAGGTAGACAGACAGGAGAAAGCAGGAAGCCCATCTCTATAAAACAGGTTGTTTATAACCACTGGGGCGCATCTCTGGGCAAAGTGCACTCATTGTCTCCGGCTCCCATCCTGTGGGCCATATTTGCCTTGCCTTGTCTTTCAAGACACAGGGAAGCTCACAGATTTTGAGATACCGGGAAGCCTTCCTGGAAAACATCCCTACTGGAGATTTGAGAGCTCTCCCATGATAGCAGCCTCTAATAAGTGAACCATTGAGTCCACACATTCCTTCAGGGCAAAACCCTGCAAACTCCTGTTTCTGGCTTTAATATAGCAATATTGGGTTATACAATAAAATAATGGTCTTATCAGCCACATTTCATTAATTCCTCAATCATATTTCTCAACACCCCTGCATCTCAGGATTTTAAAGGAGATGGAAACTTGTTTAATGTCTTTGTAGGTAAATCCATTTGGATCCATGTCTTTTAGTGTAGCACCTGACAGCCTCATGAAAGCTAGGGTATCCCCTCTAGAATTCGCCCCTATCCTGTTAAAGTTATTTAATAACTTATAATTGAGTGCTAAGTAATCTTTCTTAGGAGGTGTAATTTAAATATTGAAGCATTTTGTCATGGGTCACAAAATACATTTAAAAATTTCTAGAAAGTCTATTAAAGGAATACTTCTTGTTCGACTTCGTGATTCCACATCTAAAACAAAAAACTTACGTTGTTTAATAAACTCTGCTGGACTGGTAGAAAGAGGAAGTATAAGTCATTTTGTCTCTACTGAAAACAACATTTTCTGAACTACTCCTAGTGTATCAAATTAGGTAACCTTTATCGATGAATGAGAAATATGGAGCTGTGTACATGTATTTCTATATTAATCTATTCCACATTAATATATATTCTATATTAATATATTTCTATATTAATATCTGGTTATCTTTCTTTCCATATTGAGATAAAATAACCTATAGAACAAAATCTTGTGAATCGTTCATACGTAAAACTTAATTTTACAGAAGCTATGTTATCTAGCTGCCATTTAGTGTCAGAGAAATATTATGCTGATTTTTTTCATTTTTCTATTTAGAATAAATGCACCAGGGTTAAACTTGGGCAACACTGCTTCTACACAACCTACAGTTATTACAGGGCCTTTGGCCTGGGTACCAACACCCTTATTAATGTAACAAGCAGTGCCCCATCACACTTGGTGATAGCATCCACTCCTTTTGCTTTTGGCTCTGCTGCCACCTCTGTTACTCAGGCTTCTGATTCATCGGCGAAAGCACATCTCAGACTGGGAGCACCAGTTTCAGTATTGTTTCCATGGGGAATGCAGCTCAACAAGGAGCATTTGCAGGATTATGCCTCACTCCTGCTGATGGAATAATTGCTACACAACAAATTTCTCCTTTCAACTTTGGCAGACAGTAAGGTTTGAACTCTGCTCTCTAAAGGAGAAGAAGCACAATATTCAAGAATGATTTTGAGATTCTTACTTGATTGACTCAGATCTGAATGTGGTCACTTCTCTTGTTGGAGTTTAGTGTTATTGATGAATGAGGTAGAAATTAAATACAAAGAGCCCATTCTGGTTTGTAGTTTTAGCTTTAGAACCAATCTATGTTTATTTTGGAAAAAGCTACAAACTTCTGAGGACCAGTAGTTTGGACAAATTGGCATATAGAAATAATAGAGTTACACTGAAATGTTTTGTTCAGTTGTTTAATGCTTGTGTTTAACAAGTATTTCATTCGTGATCTTAGATACTTTTTTTTACTTTTTAAAAATAAAATTGATTACCTCTAACCCTTCTTAGGGAGAGGCAAAGATATACAATGTAACCAAAATGTCAAAAAAAAAACAACAAACTTTTATTGGGTGGTGGACTGGTGGGAGGGGGGAGGAGGGGAAAGGTGTATATTTATATAATGTGTGAGGTGCGCACCACCTGAGAGTTGGACATGCTTGAAGCTCTGGCACGGTGGGGTGGGGGAGGGGTGGCAGGGGCAATATATGTATCCCTAACAATACTTGTACCCCCATAATAAGAGGAAATAAAAAAAAATAAAATAAAAAATAAAAATAAAATTTCTGAAATGAAATTTATCAGGAGGTACAATAGAGCAGGAAAGAATATCTTTAGAGTAGTGTTTTAAAATTTTAGAGAATATTATAATAATGTAATAATAAATCAATTATAAGGCATGGTTGGGGAATGATATATTCTTGCTAAAATGTCTTGGCTAGTAGAGACATCTTACGTGGGTCACCAGTTTCCAAATTATTAGGATTCCGTAAAATAAAACCAAAATGCAGTTGATAAAGAATTCTAGTTTATTAGCCATATAAACTTGGTTTTATTATAGATGCCTGGGATATTTTAGAACTTTGGAAATACATTGAGTAAGATGTTAATACATTTTACTTTGTAATATGTTTTATTATATTAGATATTCATGGTTACCATTTCAGAGGTTTTAAAAATAGCCAAAAAGGAAAAAATATTTTCAAAATTATAGATAATATAGAAATAACTTCTTTATAATTTGTAGTAGGGATAATACCAATTTTGATTGGTTGGTATGGCATTGTAGGACATAGGAGATGAAATGGAGCTTTGAAGTAATTATGATGCTAGAATATTTGGTCACTACCTTAGGAGGGCACCATTGGCCATCATTTTAATTGTGTACGAATGAATTTTTTTGATGTTACAAATAATGCATATCTTTTATTTTAAAAAACCACCAGTAAATACATGTTTGAGTCTTGGCTCTGTCATTTACTAGTTCTATGACCTTGAGCAAGTTACTTTAACTCCTCAGTGCTTAAGTTAATATAGGTAAAATGCTTAGAACCTTGCCTGGCATGTAATAGGTGCTCAATGCATGTTAGCTATTTTTATTGTTTTTATGAAAGTGTACATTTCCCTGCAGTGTTGAATACGTTGGATGTTAACCTCTATATTTATTTTTTAAGCTTTGGTGACTTAACAGTGAAAACAGTATCATCGTCATCTTTATTCACATTTTCTTGATTAGCAGTAAGGCTGAATTCTTTTCAAATTATTTATTGATTAGTTATATTTGTGTGTGTGAGAGAGAGAGAGAGAGAGAGAGAGAGAGAGACATGGGAGTGGGGACGGAGAGAGGAGAGAGAAAATGAATTCCCTGTTTGTGTCCTTTGCTTAGTTTTATAATATGGTGCTTATCTTTTTCTCATTGATATGCAATTGCAATATCTTAACCCTTTGATATTTGTATAAGAATTATTTTTCTTAGAGTTTTATAGGTATCTAAAAGATTTCAATTTTTTAAATTAAGTTTTTTATTTTGACATAATTGTAGATTATCAGGCAGTTGTGAGAAATAATACAGAGAGATCCTACATACCCTTCACTCAGTTTCTCCCAGTGTTAGTGCAGTAACTATAGTACAATATCACTATCAGAATACTGATATTGATGTAGTCAAGATATAGAATAGCTCTATCACTACAAGGATCCCATCCACATTTTGCCCTTTTATAGCAACACCCACCTTTCTCCTGCCCCCACTCCTTGTTTAATCTGGCAACCATTAATTTGTTCTCAATTACTGTAATTTTGGAATTTCAAAAACGTTATATACACTGAGCCATACAGTATGTAATATTTTGGGAATGGTTTTTTTTTCACTCAGGATAATTCTTGAGAGATTCATCCAGATTGTTATATCTATCAGTTGTTTCTTTTTATTGCTGCATACTATTCCACTGTATGGATGTACCACATTTCATTTAACTCTTTGCCCATGGATGAATATTTGTATTGTTTCCACTTTTTGGCTATTATGATGAATAAAGCTGCTATTAACATTTGTGTGCAGGTATTTCGTGAACATAAGTCTTCATTTCTCTGGGATAAATACCCAGAGGTTCAATTTCTGGGTCATGTGGTAGTTGCATATTAAGTTTTATAAGAAACTGCCAAACAGTTTTCCAGGTCGTCTATACCATTTTACATACCCCCCAGCAATGTATGTGTGATCCAGTTTCTTTGCATCTTCACTATCATTTCATGTTATCATTATTTTTTATTTTGGCCATTCTCATAGATAGTGATATCCATATTGTGGTTTTAATTTGAAATTTCCCTGATGGCTAATGATGTTGAACATGTTTTCCTGTGCTTATTTGTTATCTGTTTATCCTGTCTGTTCATGTTTTTTGTTTGTTTGTTTTTTGCTTTTTTTAGTCAGGAAAAGAAGCATCCAAAATAGCTATGTATTATATGGGTCCTTTTTTGTATAGGAATTGGAGTAACGTCAGCAGATAATGTGATTTTACAAGACAAAAGTGCTGTTCAACTGGATTTTTTCCCTCTTGTTAAATTTATACCTGGGTATTTCTTCTTTTTTTTTTTTTTTAGCAATTATACATGATATTGTATTTTTTTCATTTAAGCGTTCACTTGTTTATTGCTACTATATAGAAATATGATTGATTTTGTATGTTTATCTTCCATACTGTAACACTGCTGAACTCATTTATTTTAAGGAGGTTTTTGTAAATTTCTTAAGATTTTCTACATAGACAGTCATGTCATTTACAAAGAGGGACTGTTTCATTTCTTCCTTTCCAATCTGGTTGTCTTTTTTTGTCTTCCTTTCCTTAGTATAGTAGCTTAGAACTTCCAGCACTATTTTAGATAAAAGTGATGAAAGCAGGCATCCTTGCCTTGTTGGGGGGAAACATTCAGTCTTTACCACTAAGTACAAGCTTGGCTGTAGTTTTTTTGTAGGTGCTCTTTATCAAGTTGAGGAAGTTCCCCTCTATTCCTATTTTTTGAGAGTTTTTACTGTGCATGTGTGTTGAATTTTGTCAAATGCTTTTTCTGCATCAATTAGTATGATCACATGATTTTCTTCATTATCCTGCTAATATAGTGGATTACATCAATTGACCCTAAATATTATAACAACCTTGCATCTCTGAAATACATCCCACTTGGTCGTGGTGTATACAATTCTTTTACATATTGCTGAATTCTATTTGGTAATATTTTGTTAAGGATTCTTGCATCTATATTCATGAAGGATATTGGTCTGCAGTTTTCTTTTTTCTATTGTCTTTGCCTGGTTTTGGTCAATGTGTAAGATTAATACCAGCTTCATAAAATGAGTTGGGAACTGTTTTTCCTGTTTTATTTTCTGAAAGAAATTCTTCTTTAAACATCTGGTAGAGTTCTCCAGTGAAACCGTCTCATCCCAGACTGGTTTTAGGGGACTTTTAAAATTATGAATGCAAATTCCTTAATAGTTATAGGGCTATTCAAATTATCTTTTTCATATTAATGTATTAAGGTAGTTTATGTTTTTTGAGGAGTTGGTTCATTTCTTCTAAATTATCAAATTTGTGGGCATAGTATTCTTTTGATGTCTGTACAGTATGTCATGATATCCTTTTTCATTCTTGATATTGGTAATATGTGTTTTCTTTCTTTTTTTCTTTGTCAATATTACCAGAGGTTTGTTAATTTTATCGATCTTTTCAAGAATCAGCTCTTTGTATCATTGATTTGTTTCTATTTTTTTAATTTCATTGATTTTTTATTATTATGTTTGCTTTGGGCTTATTTTGCTATTCTTTTTCTAGGTACTTCAGTTGGGAGCTTAGGTTATTGATTAGACTTTTCTTCTTTTCTAATGCGTGCACTTAATGCTATAATTTTCCCTGTCAGTACTGCCTTAACTGTGTCCCACAAGTTTTGGTATGATGTAATTTCATTTTCATTTTCATTCAATTTAGTATATTTTAAAATTTCTCTTCAGACTTCCTCTTTGATCCATGGGTTATTTAGAAATGTGTTTAGTTTCCACAAGTTAGGAGATTTTCTTGTTATCTTTCTTATTTTAATTCTTATAAATTTGTTAAGGTTTGTTTTATGGCCCAAAATATGATCTATGTTGGAATTTGTTCCATGGGCACTTGAAAAGAATGTGTATTCTGATTTGCTGGATGAAGTGTTCTGTAAATGTCAATTAGATTCTGAAGGTTAATAATGTTTTTGAGTTTTTCTATAGCCTTGTTGTTTTTCTGACTAGTTCTAGCAATTGGTAAGAGAAGGGTGTTGAAATTAACTCTTAATAGCGAATTTTATCTACTAATATTTCTCCTTTCAGTTTTGTCAGGTTTTGCTTCAAATATTTGGAAGCTCTGTTGTTAAGTTCATACATACATGATTGCTAAGACTTCTTAGAGGATTGGCCCCTTTATCATTTTGTAAAAATCCTCTTCTGTCTATGGTAACTTTTTTTTGCTCTGAAATCTACTTTATCTACTAGTAATGTCTACTCCTGCTGTCTTTTGATTAATGTTGCATGGTATACATTTTTCCATCTTTTTACTCTCAACCTGCCTATATCATTATTTTTGGAGTGTGTTTATTGTAGACAACATAGTTGGGTCCTATTTTGTAATCCCCTCTGCAAATCTCTCTTTTAATTGGTATATATAGACTATTTACATATCCTATAATTATTGCTATATTAGGGCTTAAGGCTGCAATTTATTTTTTATCTTGTTTGTTATGTTTTTTATTTCTGTCTTCCAATTGGTTACTTGAACATTTTTTTTTAGAATTCTATTTGATTGTGGTGTTTTTGAGAGTATCTCTGCATAGCTCTTTTAGTGGTTGCTGTAGATATTATATAACATAACTTGTATATATAATAGTCTGTACTTCTATATATATCTCACAGTCTACTGGTGTCATTTTACCAGTTTGAATGAAGTATAGAAACTTTTCCTCCCTTGTATGTCTCTTAACCCTTCCCTATTTGTAATGTAATCATCTTAAATATTTCCTCTATGTACATTTAGAACCACATCATGCAGCGTTATAATTTTTGCTTCAACCATCAAACATAATTAAGAAAACTCCAGATGAGAAACAAAGCCTACTGTGATTACCCATATTTTTGCTCTTTTATTTGTCGTTTCTCACTTGCTGAGGTTCCAAGATTCCTTCTTTTATCATTTCCTTTCTCTTTAGAGAACTTCCTTTAGCCATTCTTTTACGGTGATCTGCTGGTGACAAACTCTCTGAGTTTTCATCTCTTAATGTCTTGATTTCCTCCTCTTTCCTAGAGGATAATTTCATTAGTTCTGGCTTGATATTTCTTTTCTTTCAGCACTTGAAAAGTATTGAGCTACTTCTTTCTTGCCTCCGTGGTTCTATTTCTATTTGGTTCTTCTTTATATCTTCTATTTCTTTGCTGAGACTTTTTTCTTTTTTTTAATGAGGCTTTTTATTCATTTGTTTCAAGTGTGTTTGTAATTGCTTATGCATTTTTACCACGAATACTTTAAAATCTTTGTCAGATAATTATAAAATTTCTTTCATCTTGGTGTTGGCATCTATTGATAATCTTTTTTCCTTCAGTTTGTGACCTTCCTGGTTCTTGATAGGATGAGTGATTTTTGATTGATACCTGGACATTTTCATATTATATTATGAGACTATAGATCTGACTTAAACCTTTTGCTTTAGCTGGCTTTATTTGACATTGCTTTCGCATGGGAAGAAAGAGTGTTGCCTTGTTACTGCAAGGTGGGAGGAGAACTTCAGTTTTCATACTTGGTCTCAGTGGACACAGGAGGAAAGGGTCTCCAAGTTACTGCTAGATAGGATAGGGATTCCTGCCCCCACCCCACATGGTTTCTGCTGACAATGTGAGGATGGGGTTCATTAACTGCTGGCAGGGATGAAAAACCTGGCTCTGTACTCGGCCTTCTTTGACACCACCCTGGCCAGGATGTTGGGACGCTTTACTACAGCCTCACAAGGGTGGAAGTCAAGGCTCCCCACTTGATGTTTGCTGACATAGGTGGGTGTAAGACCACAGTTTTTCCTGTGGTGTTTGATTATAGTAGAGTGGTTATTGTCTAAAAGTTTTCTATCCTGCTAGGTCACTACTTTTCTTGTCCTTTGTCTAGAGAGAGTAGGCTTTTTTGTTGGGGCTTTATTTATTTATTTATTTATTTCGGTTTGTACCTATTGGCATTTCTGGGTTGCCAGCCTCCAAGCCTGGAAAATATGAGGCAAAAAGAAAACCTGAGGAACTCACCACCATATTGTTCCTTTGGTCTTGAAATTCCTGGCCAGTTTGCCTTCTCTCCACCTTTCAGGGTCTTCTTATGTTTGTTTTATATATAATGTCCAGGGGTTTTAGTTGTATCTAGTGGGAAGAAGAGGGAAAAGTGCATCTACTCCATCTTTCTGGAAATGGAAGTCCTTAAGATTTTATTTATTTATTTTTTTTCGGAGACAGGGTCTTGCTCTGTCCCCCAGGCTGGAATGCAGTATCATGATTGTAGTAGCTCACTGAAGCCTCAAATTCCTGGATTGCTCAAGCGATCCTCTTGCCTCAGCCTCCCGAGTAGTTGGGACTACAGGTGTGTGCCACCACACTTGGCTAATATTTTTAATTTTTCATGGAAATGGGGTCTTGCTATGTTGCTCAGGGTGGTCTCTAACTCCTGGCCTCGAGTGGTCCTCCCACCTTGGCCTCCCAAATTGCTGGGATCACAGGCATGAACCACTGCACCTGGCCATAATTTTAATTTTTATATTGTCAAATCTTTCATTATTCAGGGTTTTTCTCTCTAAGCTTATTTATATAGGCCTTTCAACTTCAATCTTCTTAATTCTTTTTGGTTTCTTATGGTTTATATTTTTAAGAATCTTATTTTTTTTCTAAATGATTAGTAAGTCGAAGCATTGTATTTTGTTAAATAGACATCCTTTCCCTATTGGTTGGAGTTGCTGCCTTCCTGATACACCAAATTAATATATATATGGTTGACTCTGCTTCTGGATTTTCCATTCTGTTCTATTGATCTGTCCTTTCTTATTCTGGTATCACCATTTTAGTTACTGTAGCATTCCCCAGCATCTTGTAATGTAAGGCCACCTTTCCCCCATTCTGTTAAAAAAATGTGGGCTATTTTCTAAGATAGTTGGCATTTTCTTATGTTCTTTAACATAAAGGAATTAAGGCTGATGTTGGTATCCTTATAGCACTAGATGGAGGAAATTATGATACTGAATACTTCCTCAAATCCAATGATTCTCAGCTGGAGACAATTTTATGCCCTACCCAGAGGGGATATTTGGCTATATATAGAGACATATTTTGTTATCAAGACTGAGAAGGTGCTACTGGCATCTATTGGGTAGAGTTCAGGGATGCTGCTGAACATCTTACATTATACAGCACAGTCCCCCACAACAAAGAATTATCTGGCCCAAAATGTCAGTAGTGCCATGTTGAGAAACCTTGATCTTGTTCTATGATTAGGAAATAGACTGTGTCTCTTAAATGCTTTTCTATTTAAGAACAAGACTCATTTAACTTAAAAGCAAATCATGTTAAGTGGTATTTGTGTCCTTAGTTATCTCGGGGTATGTGATTTAAGGTCAGGCCCCTGAAATTATGCCAGTATCTGAGACAAATGTTCACGATTTTAAAATATGGGCATAAATCAAGTGTAAATTTAATTAGAGGTAGTGAAGAGGTTTCAGTAGTGTGGCCAGTTACAAAATAAATAATACAAAATCAATAGCTCTCCCATGTTTAAGCAATAGCAGTTAGGAAATATAATGGAGAAAAATCCCATTAATAATTTCAACTAAAAAGTATGAAATGCCTAGGAATAAGCTTTTAAAAATGCACCTGACCTAGATGAAGAAAACCACAAATTTTACTGAGGAATATAAAAGATGATGTGAGTAAATGAAAATACCCACTGGATGCAGAGACTCAATAATATAAAGATGTCATTTATCTCCAAATTAATCTGTACATTTAATGCAATTCTTATAAAACCATAATGGGTATCTTTGGGGAAGGTAAAGGAGCGAGGGACTTGACAAGATTCTAAAGTTCAAATAGGAGAAGAAATGCATGAGACTAGCCATCTCCATTATTTTTAAGGAAAGTAATGATGAACTACTTGCAGGAAAATATATGGAAATGTGTTATAAGTGTATTCTCTTCCTGCAAGTTTAAAATATTATATAATATAAAAATAAGTGAATTCTAGTGCTATAATAATTGAGATTCTGGTATGGAATAGGGATAGAAAGAAAAATCAATGAAATATTTTAAGGTACAGTACAGAAACAAACCTGTGTTTATGAAGGTGACACTTCAAATCTGTGAGATAGAAGATGGAGTAGTGAATAAATAAATTGCAATGGCTGGCTAACCAGGTATTAGGGGTAAGGGAATTGATTTTTGCCTAAAAAGATTAACCAAAAGAAATCCCAGGTGAACTAAAGGTAGAAAATGAAACCACAAATTTTTAAAGCATAGCAAATGTAAGAATATATAAATAACATTTCTCACATTGGGGAGAAGACCATTTATTTATATATCATTTTTAAATAATGTAGTCAAATAGTTCACAGATAAAGCTATAAATAGTATAAATAGGTATATTGTCTCCCATCTACACTATATTACCCCTGCCCCTTTCCTGCACTCAGCTAGCCACTGTAATTATATGTATCCTTCCAGAGCTTCTTCATGGATTTGTTAGCAAATAAAAATATATATTCTTATCCCTCTACCTTTTTTGACATCAATGATATACTCTACACACTATTCTGTACCTTGCTTTTTAAACTTATAAACTTTATACACTTATTTTAGACATTTAGAGTTTTCACATCAATCAGTATATAGAGAGCTTCCTTAGTATGTTTTATAGCATCATAGTATTCCATGGTCCGGATGTGCTATAATTTATATATCCAGTCCCTTACTGATAGGCATTTGCATTGTTTACTCCTTTGCTAATACAAATAGTGATGCCATGGATATCATTTTGCATGTCATTTTACAGATATACAAATACATTTTTATGGATAAATTTCCAGAAATGTATTGCTGGTTCAAAAGATAGATGCGTTTATGATTTTTAAAACATTGACCACTTGTTTTCCATAGTAGTTGTACCAATTCACACTCCCATTAGGAATCTGTGAGGCTGCCTGTTTCTTTATAGTGTCCTTAACAGAATGAGTTACTAGTTTTGACTTCTTGCCATCTGTTATGTGAAATTATTCTCAATGTAGTTATAATGTTCAATTTTCTCTTAAAAATGAGGTTGAACGCCTTTTGATATATTTAAGGGGGAATGTCTTTTTAAACATGATGTGGAGACATAGACCATATTGGAAAAAATGATGGAAAGATTTAACTACATAAAAACTAAAAACAAAATGAAAAATGAATGACAAACGGGTAGGAGAATTTTTGCAACATATGACAAAATAAACAGCCTTGATACACATTTTTATCAAAAATCAGTAATAAGATAACATTTCTTTCTTTGGTAAGAAAATGGCAGATGACATGGTCTTGAACTCCTGACCTCTAGCGATCCTCCCGCCTCGGCCTCCCAGAGTGCTAGGATTACAGGCGTGAGCCATTGCGCCCAGCCAAATGGCAGATGACATGAATAGGCAATTTCAAGTGAAGAAATTAAAGTAGCCATTAAACCCATATTATTATAAAAATTCAGCCTCATCACTTGGTAATGAATAGTAAATTTAAATTCCTTTGCTATAAAATTAGTTATTTCTTTAAAAGTATACATGTGATACTTCTCCTAAATGAAACATAGGGCTATTCCACTCTACACATTTTAAGTATAATAGTTTTAGGTATGTGGTAAAGTTCATGATTCCTTCCCAGCATCTCCCCTCGGCTCCTTTCACCCCCCTGTGGGCCTAGATGTTTTGGATAGCAGAGTCTTATGTCATATGTTGCCATGAATTGCTCAACAGTTGGATGCAGACGGTAATAGATGGAAGTGCAGTTACTTATTAAGAACTTTTACTTTTTAAAGGGGAAAGAGAATATCTGTAATTATGTGTTAGAGTCTAGAAAAGGTTGGTTCAGCTCAGCAGAAACATTTATTGACCACTTACTACCATGTGCCATGTGTATAGTGATCTATAGTGAGGGTGAAAAGATATGAACTTTGTCTTCAAGTAACTCATTAATCTTATTTTTGTCTTTATGCATGTAATTTCTCCAGCTTTATATTTTTCTTTTTAAATTTTAAAGCAAGAGACAGGTAATTTGTTTTCTGAAAATTTATTCCAGACTTCTATTTATTATTTTTAATCACAATTTTATTATGATATAATTCACATACCATATAGTTCACCCATTTAAAATGTACATTTCATACATGGGCTGCTGATGGAAGAAAGCTAATCTGTTTAGTATTTGTGCATTTTACTAAAATGGCAGCTTAAAGTTGTGTATCTGCTATTATGATGCCAATGCCGGTGTTTTAAGTGGAAAAAAATGACCTCTTTGCTTTGTGCTGTGTACACAAGATTTCTGGAAAAGTAAAGAAAAACCTTTTTATGGCTCACACAGCTTAAAAGTAGCTGTCACTCAAACATGCGCTCACAGTTGAGCTGCTTTTGTTTTATTCTAAATAAATTGTTTCTTTTGAGGAAAAAAAATATAAAATAAAAAGTACATTTCAATGGTTCACAGAGTTATGCAACCATTGCTATAGTCAATATTACAACATTTTCATCATCCCCCAAAGAAACCCATTAGCAGTCACTACCCATTCCTCCCTTCTCCCAGTCCCTGGCAACCACTAATCTACTTTCTGTTTCTATAGATTTTTCTATTATGGACATTTCATATAAATGGAATCATGCATTATTTGGTCTTTTGTGACTAGCTCTTTTCACTTAGCATAATGCTCTCAAGGCTCATCCATGTTGTAGCATGTATTAGTACATTTTTCTTTCATGGCAAATACAATTCCATTTTATGAATATACCACATTTTATTTATCCTTTCATCAGTTAATGGACATTTGGGTTGCTTCGTCGGCTATGAATAATGCTGCTATGAATATTCATGTATACATTTTTGTATGGATATATGTTTCATTTCTTTTTGGCATATATATACTTAATAGTGGAATTGCTGGATCGTATAGTAACTCTATGTTTAACCCTTAGAAGAAATGCCAGTTTTCCAAAGAGGCTACACCATTTTACATTTGTACCACCAGTGTATGAGATTTGCACTTTCTCCATATCATTGTCAACGCTTGATATTATCTGTTTTTTATTATAGCCATTTTAATTGGTATGAAGTGATATCTCACTGTGGCTTTGATTTGCAGTTCCCTAATGACAAATGACGTTGAGCATGTTTTCATGTGCTTGTTGACCATTTGTATCAGCAACTTTGCGTCTTTCTGACCATTCTTTTGTAGTCACATCTACCTCTGACCACAGCCTGGAAAGGTTCTCTACTTTAAAGGATTCATGCCATTAGATTTTCTTACCTGGATAATTCAGGATAATCTCAAGGTACTTAACCTTAATCTCATCTGTAAAATCCCTTTTGTCAAGTAAGGTAGTATGTTCAAAGGTTCTAGGTATTAGACCATCTTTGGGGACCATTTTTTCTATCACACCACCTTAACAATAGTAAGTATTTTGATACACAAACATGAGTTCTTTCCATTTATTTAGGATGTCTTTCTTTCAGTGATGTTTTGTATTTTTTGTGTGTAGTTCTTGAAAGTCTTTTGTTAAATTTGCTCTTAAGTATTTTATTCTTTTTGAGCAATCATAAATCGAATTACATTCTTAATTTCATTTTTGGGTTGTTCATTGTTATAACATAGAAATGTAATTTACTTTTATATATTGATCTTGTATCATGCAACCTTGCTGACCTTGTTTATTGTTCTAATAGCTTTCTTATGGCTTTTTTAGAATTTTAAGTATTCATGATCATGTCATCTACGAATAAAGATAATTTTACTTTTTTCTTTTCAATCTGGATGCCTTTTTATTTCTTTTTATTGCCTAATTATCCAATGTATTGTTGAAGTGGTAAGAGCAGACATCCTTGTTTTTTTTTTCTGATGGTAGTAGGAAAGTGTTTAGTCATCATTAAGTATGATGCTATTATACTATGGATTTTTCATTAATGCCCTTTATCATGTTAAAGAAATTCCCTTTTCTTCCTAATTTGTTGAGTATTTTAATCATAAAAGGGTGTTGAATTTTGTCAAATGCTTTTTCTGTTTCTATTGAGATGATAATGTGGTTTTTTTAATAACAGCATAATTGAGGTATAATTCACACATCTTAAAATTCACCCTTTTAAAGTGTACAATTCGGTGGTTTTTAATATAGTCATAGAGTGAGAAACCATCACTGCTATGTAATTTGAGAACATTTTCATCACCCCAAAAAGAAACCCTGTACCCATTAGCAGTCACTCCCTATTACCCCTTCCTCCGAGCCCCTGGGAACTAAAAATATACTTTCTGTCTATGGATTTGTCTATTGTGGACATTTCAAATAAATGGAATCATACAATATGTAGCCTTTTGTGTCTTGCTTCCTTCATTTAAATAATATTTTCAAGATTCATCCATGTCGTAGTACATATTAGTACTTAATTCTTCCATTCTCAAGACAACTCTTTTCAGCTTTTCCCCTCCTGGTTATGTCTGGTAAACTAGCTGACTTACAGCCTAAATTGTTACTCTCATGAAGTTACCTGCTTCCTCTTAATTGCTTATTACCAAAATCTCTAATTTTTTAGAGCAAATTTTTTGGCTTGAAGGTCCTCACACTGTTTCAAACAAAGTCATTTCTTTTGGGGATAGCTTGGGAACTCTATTGTCATGAACAGCCTTTATCCCTGAGCAAAGTCTTTGAGCCAGTGCTTTGAGTACTGGGCAGTGAATGGCATTAGCCACTGGTCTTCTTTCTTACCTCTTCAGGTGTGTACCTTTGCCCTACAAGTGAGCTGGGTGAGGCAATCAGAGTGAGGTTAATTGGGGTCCCAGTGATCTCAGCCTGATGTGCCTGGGATAGAACCTCCACCATATGAGTGGGAGCTAGCTGAAGGAAGGGAGCCCCTGGACTCTTGGCTATACTCACCAGGAATTTCACCCCTTCAACTCTGTGTTGAAGGTGATGAGAAATGCTGGCTACCTGTCCCTCCCATTGAGATACTGTATCCCTTTGATTGGGAGCTGGGGGCAGAGGGGATCCAGTGTTCTTGGCCACTCCTGCCTGGAGTGTGGCTTCCATCAAGGTGAGCAAGGGGATGGGGGAAGGAGGGAGTGCCTTCGCCTCTCACTGTTAGAATACTAAGTTTTAGCAGATTTCCTTGAATAAATATTTCTTTATTTGCTGTATTTATTTTTAGAACAATTTCTAGCCATTTCAATTTTTAAAAAATATTTTTTGTTTGTTATGGATGTTTTACTGGGGAACCAGTCCATGGGACTTGTTATGCTGCAATTCTGGAAGTGGATTCCCCTCCTTTGACTACTTTTTCAGTGAATCTTTGTTATGATGGTTGTAGAAGGCTGGGTATACTAAGCAGTACTGATGAACTATTTTTTTTTTAAATCAAGCTTTTATTATACTATGTCTTATTTATTGGGTTTCAGGGTACCTGCTTTCTCTTGCTTTGTTTTTATTTCTCCATATAAATTAACCTTGTTATAATGGTGTTTTACATTTATTTATTTATTTATTTAGAGACAGAGTCTTACTTTGTTGCCTGGGCTAGAGTGCCGTGGCATCAGCCTAGCTCACAGCAACCTCAAACTCCTGGGCTCAAGTGATCCTCCTGCCTCAGCCTCCCAAGTAGCTGGGACTACAGTTATGCACCACCATGCTCGGCTAATTTTTTCTATATATTTTTAGTTGGCCAATTAATTTCTTTCTATTTTTAGTAGAGACGGGGTCTCACTCTTGCTCAGGCTGGTCTCAAACTCCTGAGCTCAAACGATCCGCCCGCCTCGACCTCCCAGAGTGCTAGGATTACAGGCGTGAGCCACCGTGCCTGGCCAGTGTTTTACTTTTAAAAAATTATTTTTGGTGACATGTTTTTCTGCTTGTTACTTTGATTTTTAGGTTTGGCTCCAGCATCTAGTCTTGCCAACGCTACTAGTTCCAGCACCATGCTGTTTACTTCAATATCAAATGCTTCTACCTTCACTGCTGCTACTGGGCCCTCATGTAAGTTACTCATTTAAAAAAAAATGCTATTATTTCCCACCTTATTCAATTTGCCAATATAATCTATGGAACTACTGCATCTCAGAAATTATCATTATTCTTAAACCCATCTATAACTGATGATGTCAATAGTAGCTTTGTTTAAGAGCCTAGTGGTCATGGCTTTAACTATGAATTTTTTAATTAACATAGTTATTATAGCTTAAAATGATAACTCTAAGCATAAAATCTATTAATGTGATATTTTGAAACTACGTTTTGAAGCTATTAAGAATAGGAAGAGTGAGAGTTTTGCCAAGTATGTTCAAAGGGAAGAAGTCTTTACTACCTATGTGAATAAGATAAAATGGGAAATAAATGTTGGAGCCTTGCTATAGTATATTCTTCTATACAGACCAGGTTTGTGGTCTTTACATTTTACCTATCAGAAGTGGAACATGACAAAGGACCAGCTGTAGCTTTGGGGTTCTAATTGACACTGTGTGATATCTCATGACCTCTCCCCCTGAAAAGGCACAGCTGGATGCTTTGAGCTGAGAGATAGGACATTAATTATCTCATAACCCCAACTTCTTTGTTACACATCTTCCATTAGTGGAGTAATAGCAAATGTTGAAAGTATTGAGTTCTGTAATGTTTTAAGCAATTCTTTCTTACAGATCCCTGTAAACTGTGCCTTCAGGGTATCTTATTCACAATTCCATGATGTTCATCATTAAACTTTGTTGTATTGTAACCCTAGCTGTAATATGGTTCCCCCCAAAGCCCTATGATAACAAGATTATTACCATTCCTGGGATTAAAACTTGCCAGGAAATGCTTATGCTCAGTCCAGCATGAATAGTGGCATATCATCCCCATCCTCTTGTACAATTGGCATAAACATTAGTTAAAATGGTTGGTTACCACATGAGTTGTATTTTCTACAAAGTGGACTTTAATTTTGAGACATGACTCTGATTCTAGAATCCCGTTGATATATGTAAGCAATATCCTTCTCAACTATAATAGATTTCATGAATATGACTATGTCTGAGGTATGGAGTTCAAATTATTAAATTAATTCCATCTTCAGTCAAAGACTTGCCTTCTTACCTTTGACAGACTTTTTCCTTCCTCCTGCCTCTGATGTCCTTGCCTACAAAATGAAAAGATATCTGGATCACAGTATCTTTAAATTAACTTTAATGAGTTATAGCTTACATATCATAAAATTAACTTCTTATAAATGTACAGTCCAGTGATTTTTAGTTAGTTTATTGAATTGTGTAACCATCACCTCATCTAGTTTTAGAACATTTCCCTTATCCCATTAAGATCTCTCAGCTATAGACAACCACTCATCTATTTTCTGTGTCCATAGATTTGCCTTTTCTGGACATTTCGTATAAATGGATTGACCATGGTTTTCTTTTCTTTTCTTTTTTTTGAAGTTTAACAAAAGGTTTCTAAAGGACTCTTCAAATGAAAAAGACTATAGAAATTCCTCATTGTTTTTTATTTAAAGGGTAATAGTTAATATTATGTTGTTCTCTGCAGTTGGTGCCCCAACAACTTCGGCTAGAACACTTGGTGGTATAACTTTGGGATTTGGATTAAAATTCCCTGGAGCAGGTGGAGCAGCTCCCACTACATCTAGTAAGATTTTAGAATTACTGGGATGTATTGGGACACTCATTGGAAATGTACTACATAATAAGTAGTAAGTAGGTTGTAGTTCTACAGCTTTTAGGGCTGGATTAGTGGTTTTGGCCATCTTTTCAGAGTATCCAAAAGGTACACCAATATTGCCAAAGAGTAGAATGAGACAATGTCAATGGTATTCTTTCTGTGAGATGACTATAGTCAAAACTGCTATCAGATTCTTGTTAACTTATAAACTTAAGAATTTTTGTTATTAATCACAATTGGGTTTGATAAAGATTTTTTTCTCTAAAAGTTAATTTAGTATTAAAAGTTAAAAGTATTAAAGCTGACCCTCTCCTAAAGTTGAATACAGGAGTTTCCCCAGACCTATCCTAAATTTCTTTCTGCCAGTTAGGAGCTAGTTAAGTTGTAGGTAGAAGAAAACTTGGTTACCTATTGCCTATAGCTATTGTGAGCTGAGTAGTTAGGCGTCATTTGCTACCTAAACCTACCATTTAAGTCAAACTCCATTTTAGGGAAGTCTTGTTTGTTTTTACTTTAAAAAGTTTACTTAGGGCTGAAATGAATCTTTCTTCAGCCTGGCTTAAACTAAAATCAATCCCTTTTAAGCTTAAAGTAATTATTCCTGAACAGAGATGTACACCATCTCTTTATGTCTTCTTTTACATGACCAAAACTTCCTGAGTTTCTACTGTTTAATAGGCATAATGGCCAACCTATGAGAGTTGTGAAGGGTCTGTCGTGAAAACTTTACAAGTTATCTTATTTTCAAAAAATGTAACATGATTTTCCCGTAAAATACTTAAAAAAAAAGAACTGGTTCTGAGTCATTCGTTGAGTCATTGAAATATGAATTAGCAGGCTCTTGGATGACTCTGTCATAACCCACCCCATATATATCTAAGTCTCAAATTCCTTCCTGCAAACTGGTACTCTTGCCACTAGCCCATCCCTTAGCAATTTCATCCACCACTACCTTATGTACTTACCCTTCTCCCTATCAGATATTTCTCAACCTGACACCCCAATTCAGGCTTTTTTTTCCCCCTACTTACCTTTCCTTCTCTTCAAGTATATTTACTTACTCAGATACTTCATCTCACAAAACAGCCTTGCAGAGCAGCTTTCAAGTGTCTTTATCTGCAAATTTACAGCCGTTTGGGATTACTCTCTGCCCTGGGTATAATCAGCAAATTATAAGAGAATTTTGCTTTTTATAGTCTAAGAAGGTGATTATGTCCATTCCAGCGTGGAGTAAGATAAACAGTTGTTGATCAGTGACAGGATAGGAAAATTGGCTAGTAGGATCTTTTAAAGATAATTTTCACTATTTTATATAGTGATTTTTAAGACCATCAGAATGAGATTTATTTAAATGTAAATCCAAATTTGATATGCAGTTATTTTGTATTATTTATTGAACTGTGCTTCCCTTTTACTACACAGATAATGTAGAGTTGACTATATTAAGTGGTTTAGACCAAAGTTGTAACTTGAAAAATCAGGATATTATAGAACCATCATTCAAATCCATTGCTTATTTTGTTAATTGAAATATTATTATTTGAATATGCCAGAGCTAATTTATGCCTTTAAAATAGTATATAAGATAAAGAACAAAAATAAATACTATATAAAATGGTTAAAATAATCATACCATTTTTTATAAGACTTAAGATTCCTTTATGTTTAGGCTGACAGGTATTAATTTCCTGAAGGTATCACTCAACATCTTTGGAGAGGTGCTTTGTTTGTCTATTTAGCTGTTTCTTTAGTGATGGTGATGGTAGTTGCTTTTTCTATTATAAAAAATATACATATATGCATATATATATGTACGTATATGATTTTCTCTAGGGAGAACAGTTTGGTGTTTATCTTTCCAGCCTTTTCCCAACATGTACAAACACATTAGATTTATTTTACAAAAATGGAATCATACTCTGTGTGTGTGTGTGTGTATGTATACGTATACACACAATCCTAGAATTTACAATTTACTCTTTCCTCTTAAGTATACATCTTTGGACATTTGTCCATGTCAGGAAATACAGATTACTTTATTAGAAAATCATCCTTCGGTGAAGATATTTTCCTTATAGGAAGGACTGTTTTTTTTGTTAAAATTTCTTTCTGTCTTGAATGCAGTAGTTACTCGGTAATTGAGGGAATTAATCAATAAAGGGAATCTATTGGTAATATCATTCATTTTCAGCATTTCCTGGGAACGATTTCCTTTCAGATAAGATTTTTATTTTCAGATGAAGAAAATGGTGACTTATGGCTGTAAAGAATGCCACACAGGATCCAATCTGTAAACTCGCCAGTGTTATGATAATGACTCCAGGGCTTCTTTGTGATTGGGCATGGTCTTCCTCTGTTGTGCTCATTTCACCCTCACAAGGGCTAACACAAAGAATAGGGAATTATCATAAGGATCCTATGTCCAAAATGGAAATGGAATTTTATGACAGTCTAATACAGTCATTGCCATGGCACTGTTATCTAAAGGAAATTAGAGCTTAAGAATTATTCTTAAGCCAGCTTTGGGGACCTCCTAAACATAATTGTTATTCTCCTTTTGTCTAATTTTTTCTTTTCTAAAACTTCCCATTGGTTTCCTTACCTCTTTTTCTGCCTTCCTGTTTTACCTTATTCTTAATTTTGACTTGCTTGTGGCTCCTTATTTCTATTTCTTGTCTTTCCTCTGTCATTCCTTTCAACTCCCTCTACCTACAGACTGATTCTTTTAGAAATATTTCCCAGTATCTGCCAAGAGTCTGATTCTTTGCATATTTCTACCTTGAGTCAGATTCTTTCCATATTGCTAAATTTTTGAAAATGAGATTCTGACCAATCTTATTCCTGTTTGGCACACACATACTCTGTGTGTGTGTGTGTGTGTGTGTGTGTGTATGTATACGTATACACACAATCCTAGAATTTACAATTTACTCTCTCCTCTTAAGTATACATCTTTGGACATCTGTCCATGTCAGGAAATACAGATTACTTTATTAGAAAATCATCCTTTGGTGAAGATATTTTCCTTATAGGAAGGACTCTTTAGGAAGAGCTTTTTGTGCCAGATCCTTGCATAGGCTGCTAGTAGCATATGGGATGGCTTCCCATACTTCAGATGCACAGCCCTGGCCCAATCAACTCTCAACCAGTAGCAAAGGACAGAGTTACCTAGAATAAATAATGAATGTCTGAGCCTGTTCTCTCAACAGGAATAGGATAGAATAGGCCAGTATCCCTTAGAATAGTCAGTGCGTGTGGCAGGCAACATGATTACGTATTTATCTAGTTTGACCATTAACCTGAAAATATTGCTAATTGGGAAAGCAAGGCTAACTAACATAAGACAAACAAACAATTGTGTACATGTTATATTTTTAAACAAATTTCTTGTTACAGGAGCAGCATTTATTAATTGTAAGAACATTTGAAAATACAGAGAACAGGCCGGGTGCGATGGCTCACGCCTGTAATCCTAACACTCTGGGAGGCCGAGGCGGATGGATCCTTTGAGCTCAGGAGTTCGAGACCAGCCTGAGCAAGACACCCCATCTCTACTAAAAAATAGAAAGGAATTAGCCAGACAACTAAAAATATATAGAAAAAATTAGCCTGGCATGGTGACGCATGCCTGTAGTCCCAGCTACTCAGGAGGTTTAGGCAGTAGGATTGCTTGAGCCCAGGAGTTTGAGGTTGCTGTGAGCTAGGCTGATGCCATGGCACTCTAGCCCAGGCAACAGAGTGAGACTCTGTCTCAAGGAAAAAAAGAAAGAAAGAAAGAAAGAAAATACAGAGAACAAAAAAGAAGAAAATAAAATCTTCCCGGTCCCTACCAGCCACAATTTTCTGTACATTGTTCATTAAATTGCTCAGTGTATAGTAAGAACCAAAAATGCTATAGAAGTTCAGAAAACCAACAGGAAACTATAAATAGGAGAAAAGTGAGTTATAAACATGGGGAACAAAGAATTTGAGCTAGACTATGAAGTATACTTAGGATTTTTATCTGAAGACAGCAAGGCATTTTAGTAGGGGTGCAACAGAAAAAGACATGTTGGACAGCAGTCTAGCCTGCAGATAAAACTTTGAGAGGCATTTGCCTATTAAATTCACAAAAATATATGCCTAGTATTGGCTATGATATAGCGAAATAGGCACTGTCCCCTTTTGATAGGGATGTGAATTGGCAAAATCATTTTGGTAGGGCAATTTGGCAAGATAGGCTAAAATTTAGAGCACGTTGACACTTTGATCTAGCAATTTCATTTCTAGTAATTAATTACACAGATATAGTCATTTAAGTATGCAAAGATATGGATGTACCAAGATTTTGTGTAAATTGCAATTATTCTTTCCTTGAAAGTTTAGTTAAACTTACCAGTGATGGCTTCTGAGTCTGGAGTTTTCTTTATGGGAACAGTTTTGAGGATTGGTTTGATTTCTTTAATGGTTATAGGACTGGTTAGGTTATATGTTTTATTTTTCTGTGAGTTTATCTAAGATTTTTAATTTTAGGCAGGAGGGTTAGTCCAGATTACCTGGCCTGCCATATATCATTTCATATTACAACAGTGGTGAGTTCAAATCTATAACTTTGAGTTCAAATTCACATTTAAAAAAATACTTCTATAATTTTTAACTTGAATGATCAAGGCTAACCAAGTTTCTAATTTCTTGCTAACATTATACATTTTATTTTCCAGCTACAACTTCAACGACTACCACCACCACTGTGACCACCACCACTACTACCACAGTCACCAGTGGCTTTATCCTGAACCTAAACCCATTGACATCAACTGGGATTACTAACACTGAACTTCTTACTTCAACTGTTAAGTAAGCCTATTTATTTGAAAATATTTGAAAATTATTTTTGAATTATTTTTGAATTATTTTGAATTATATTTGAAAATTAGTGTGAGTTTCATTTTATTTATCATGTACAAGGCATTATTTGCTTATATAGTTTTAGAATAATATTTGAAAGTTAGATAAATGACTGAGTTGAAGGAACAGAGAAAGATTTCTGTAGCTTAGGAAGTTAAACAACCAATAGCACACCTTTGCCTTCTGAATACCATCATAATACAATCATTACTATAACTAAGAATAGCTACCATTTGTTGTGCAATTGCTATACGTTTAGCAAGATGACAATGCTTTACAAACATCATATCATTTAATATTCACAATAACCCTATGAGGTAGGCACTATTTTTGTTACCTTTATATAGATGAGAAAACTAGAGCACATAGAGATTTTATCATCTGCTCATGGTCACACTTGGTAATGGTTGAGCCAGGATTAAAATTCAGGCAGCCGAGCTCTGGAGCTTACATTCTTACATACTGCTCTCTAATATTTGTTTATTTTTTTAATTAAACTTTTTATTTTGAGACAATTGTAGATTCACATGTATTTGTAAGAAATAATGCAAAACATCCTCTGTGTTCTTTATATCATTTTCCCCAATGATAACATCTCATTATAGTACAATATCTCAACATTGATACAGTCAAAATACAGAATAGTTTCATCACCACAAGGATTCCTCTTGTTATCCTTTTATAGCCACACCCACTATCCTCCCCTCCTTTCCCTAACCCTGGGCAACAATCTGTTCTTTATTTCTGTGATCCTGACATTTCAAGAATGTTATTCAGATGGAATCGTATGTATGTGACCTTTGGGGATTGGCTTTTTTCATTCACCATAATTCCTTGAGATCCACCCAAGTTGTGTGCATCAATAGTGTGTCCTATTTTATTTATGACTAGTATTCCATGGTATTGTGAGTGTATCATGGTTTGATTAATCATTCACTTGTTGATGAACATCTAGGTTGTTTCCAGTTTTTTGGCTGTTATGAATAAAGCTGGTATGAACATTTGTATACAGGTTTTTTTGGTGAATATGTTTTATTTCTCTGGGATAAATGCCTAGGAGTGCGGTTGTTGAATGGTATGGTGGTTGCATGTTTATTTTTTTAAAGAAACTGCCAAACTCTTTTCCAGAATAGCTGTGCCATTTTATATGCCCATCAGCAACATTTGAATGATCCAAAGTATCTGCATTCTCACCGGGATAGGATGTTGTCACTATTTTTTATTTTGCCCTTTTGATAAATATGAAGTGATACCTCATTATGGTTTTAATTTGCATCTCCCTGATGACTAATGATATTGAACATCTTTTCATGTGTTTATTTGCCATCAGTATATCCTATTTGATAAAGTGTCTGTTCATAACTTTTGTCCATTGTCAACTTGGATTATTTGTTTTTTTACTATTCAGTTTTGAGAGTTTGTTATATATTCTAGGTACTAGTCCTTTTTCAGATATGTGGTTTATAAATATATTCTCTAACTCTGTAACTTATATTTTTATCCTCTTAACAAGGCCTTTTTGCTGAACAAAAACTTTTAATTGGTGAAGTGTAATTTATCAATTCTTCTTTTAATGGATTGTGCTTTTGGTGTCAATTATAAGAACTCTTTGCCTAGCCTTAGATCCCAAAGATTTTCTCCTATTTTTTCTCTAAAAGCTTCATAGTTTTATATTTTACATTTATACTCATGATCCATTTTGAATTAATTTTTGTATAAGGTGTGATTTTTAGGTTGAGATTAATTTTTTTGTCTATGGATGTCCAATTTTTCCAACATCATTTGTTGAAAGGCTATCTTCCTCCACTGAATTGCTTTTGCCCCTTTATCAAAAGGCAATTGGACATACTTGTGTCAAATGCTTCTTTGGCCGTAATTCGTAGGATCTTTTAAGATTTTTTCCTATATCTTGATGAAATGGTAGATTACATTGATTGATTTTCAGATGTTCAAGCAGCCTTGCGTATGTGGAATAAATTATACTTGGTTATGGTGTATACTTTTTATACATTTTTTGGTTTGCTAGTTTTTTGTTTGAGGACTTTTGTATCTAAGTTCATGAGAGATATTGGTCTGTAATTTTCTTCTTTTTTTAATGTCTCTGGTTTTTATAGGGTAATACTGGCCCTATAAAATAATCTGGGAAGAATTCTCTTCTGTTTTCTAGAAGAAAGTGTGTAAAATTGGTGATAATTCATTAAATGTTGGCAGAATTCTCCAGTGAAACTTTCTGGGCCTGGACCTTTCTTTTATAGGAGCTTTTAAATTATAAATCAATAATTCTTTAATGATTCTAGGGCTATTCAGTTTATCTAGTTCATCTTTGATGAGTTTTAGTAGTATGTGGTTTTTAAGGAATTGGTCCGTTTTTTCTAAGTTGTCAAATTTATGAGTATAAAATTGTACATAGTATTCCCTTATTGTCCTTTATTAATAATAGCCATAGAGATATTCCTGTGTCATTTCTGATATTGGTGTTTGTATCTTCATCAATTTCATTGATATTTTTCTAAAGAACCAGACTTTTGTTTCTTTGATTATTCTCTATTTTCCTATTTTCAATTTCATTTATATCTATTATTTTTTTCCATCTGGTTGCATTGGGTTCATTTTGCTCTTTTTCTAGTTTGTTGAGGTATAAACTTTGACTATTGATTTGTGACCTTTTCCCTCTAATGTATGTTTGTAGTGTTATAAATATCCCTCTCAGCTCTACTTTAGCTGTGTCCCACATATTTTGTTGTGTTGTGATTTCTCTATATACTTTTAAAATTTCTTTTACAAATTCCTCTTTGACTCATGGATTATTTAGAAATGTATTATTTAATATCCAAGTGTTTGGCGATTTTCTTGGGGTTTTTTCATATTGATTTCTGATTTGATTCTATTATGGTCAGAGAACATGGTCTATATGATTTCAGCTCTTCAGGTTTGTTTTGTGTGTGAGGATATGGTCGTCTTAATGAATGTTCCATGGACACTTGAAAATTGTGTTTTCTGCTATTAGGTGGAGAGTTCTATATATATCAATTAGATTCTGTTGTTTCATTGTAATTTCAGATTCTGTATCTTTGCTGCTTTTCTGTGTAGTAGTTCTATCAGTTGTAGAGAGTGGCTTTTTGAAGTCTCCAGCTATAATTGTGGATTTGTCTATTTCTCCCTTTTGTTCTATCAGTTTTTGCTTCGTGTATTTTGAGGCTCTGTTGTTTGGTTCCTTGCACATTTAGGATTGTTAGCTTTTTGGTGCCTTGCTTCCTTTATCATTGTGTACTGTCCATCATTGATTCTGATCATTTTATTTGCTCTGTAATCTACTTTATCTGATATTAATATAGCCATTTCTTTTTTAAAAAATTAATCTTGCATGGTACATCTTTTTTGATTCTTTTATTTTCAACCTGTGTCCTTGTCTTTGAAGTGAGTTTCTTATAGACAGCATATTTTTTATTGTTTTTTTCACTGTGCCAATATCTGTGTTTTAATTGGTATATTTAGCACATTTACATTTAAGGTAATTATTGATATGTTAGGTCTTAAGTCTGTCATTTTATTATTTGTTTGATATCTCTGATTTTTGTCTTTCTGTTTCTTTTTTTTTTAACTTCCTGTGGGTTGTTTGAATTTTTTTGAGGGTTTCATCTTGTTCTGTTCATAGTATTTTTTAAAAAATATATTGCTTTGTATAGTTTTATTACTGGTTGCTCTATTTATTACAGTACACATGCATAATTTACAACAATGTGGTCATATTTCACATTTTACCACTTTGAGTGAAGTGTAGAAAACTTACTTTCTTTTATTTTCTTTACCCTCCTTATCTTTTAAGTATTAATATAATTATCTCAACTATTTCCTCTGTATACATCGAACATTGCATCACATAGGGTTATAATTTTTGCTTCAACCAACAAAAGTGATTTAAGAAACTCAGGAGATGTAGACTCAGCAGAGAAATGAGAGCATTGCTTGTCTCTGCTGATCAGGGGATCAAAGATCAGCTAGCTGCTCGGCTTTATTAATACAACCTGGCAGAGGAATTGGAGTTCCTCATGGTTCTGCCCAGTGAGGGATGCTTACTCTCTTATGGATACAGACAGGGGAATGGATCACTGACCAAGAGCTGGTGGGAGAAAGAGTCTTTTCTCTTTGGCCATACCCACCCAGAAAGGAGCTTCCTTCATGCTGAGCTGGGATGGGGGAAAGAAAGTTCAGATTGTGACACAGACTTTATCTGTTCTTGTTATAATTTAGTGTATTTCTTAATAAATCTTTACTTGCTATATTCCTTTAGCATAATGTCAAGAAACTTTGAATGGCTGTTTTTAATCATCTTTACCAGTTATGGTTTTTTTGGGGGGAGCATGTATGAGAAACTCCTCACATACTATTTTCTTCTCTGAATCCTCCTGTGTTGTTCATTTTAAAAATCCTATCATACTTTTAAAAGTATGATTGTATCCTGCATCCTTTTGTTTTTTAGTGCAATAGTAACTCCCGTGATGACATATGGTCATCTGGAGGGTCTTACAAACAAGTGGAGCCTTGAGCTAGAAGAGCAAGAGAACTACTTTCTTCACCAGGTGACCAAGGTCAATGCTTGGGACCGTGCATTGATTGAGAATGGTGAGAAGGTAAGAAGATATTCTCATTAATCTACCTGCATTGTACAGGTATTTATAGATGAACACAAGAGAATAGACCTGTGTTTTGTGGTTCATTTTCTATTCCAATATTGGTGAGCAGCTTCCAAATATTTTCCTTAGGTAATAAGTATCCTGTATTAGGAAATCTTTCATATTTGAAACATTAATATTGCTCTAAAATTATTAAATAAATTCAAATATTTACATTATTATATTCTTATTTCTCTTTATAGATTACTGTTTTACATAGAGAAGTGGAAAAAGTAAAGCTGGATCAGAAAAGGTAGAACCTTAGATTTCCTGGTTGGAAGATTAAAGGCATCTTTTTGTTCAATTTTTTTTCCTTGTACTTTATTGACTTTTTTGTTGCTCCAAATTCCTTTCATTAACCCTTCTGTTGGCTTGTTTTATTCAGGTTGGAAAAAGAATTAGATTTTATCCTGTCACAGCAGAAGGAACTAGAAGATCTGTTGACTCCTTTAGAGGACTCTATGAAGGACCAGAGTGGGCTTATTTATCTGCAGCATGCAGATGTGGAGCGTGAGAAGACGTAAGTAACTGCATAAAGATCAAAGAATGGGGCAGGACTTACCTACTATGAGAGCATTCCAAAAAAGAGAGAAAAAATAAAATTGGAAGGCAGGGAATAAAAATTGGTAGGTAAGGGCAAGTTTTTATACTTGACATTTATCAACTTGTTTGTTTATCTTTTCTAGCTGCTTGAAAATGATAGAATCATTCTGGCAATTTTGTTTTATAGCATTTTGCACACTATTATTAATCTCAAATTTATACATGTCTGCTCTAAAGTTTTTACATTTGTCAAGTTTGTTCTTAAATTAGAAATACAAATTTTATGGGTATAGTGTCATAGTATGGTGGGATATTTATGCCTTCCTATTTATATTGACCCTCCTAAACCTAATGTTCATTCAATTGCTTTAGTAATAAGTAATTTGCTAATTTTAAAGGCATTTTGTTCATCTAGGGGGCAAACTGCATACCTTTCAAAACTAGAATGATTTTGTCAATATCTTAGGCTAGGTATATTTTATTTGTATACTATTCAGTCTTTACCTTCTGTCGATACATTGCTAAGATACAGTAACTTTATCTCTCTGAAACTGAGATCTAGTAATCAGCCAATTTATAAAGTATTAGGAGAACTTGTATGAATGTACTACATAATCTAGATTGAGACTAAATCGACTTATTTTCTCAATGGCTTTTTATGGGTTAAGATTGAGCTTATTTTTTAAAGGCTTGCAAGTTAACTTTTTTGTAGGGATACTAAATGTGGTTAGTATAGGTAATCTGTACTGACCCTAGTTCTGTTTCTGCTTTTGTATTCCAGCTTTTGTGAATTTTTCTTTGCATTACTTTCTATGCATTCTATCATTTTTTTGAAACATGTAGTTACATTTTTGGCCATAAGATCCTTACTATAGTTTGAAGAAACCTTTGAAACATTAGTTCCTTTCCAGATGCTCTTTTATAGTCATATTTACATTATGATAAAATCTTCACCAGAATCTTTAACAATCTAGAAAATCAATTATCTATAATTACTTTGGCACAGAAAGGCAGTAGATTGTTACCAACAAATCTAATTGAATCATTTTTTATGCACATTAAGTTTGAAAAATCTTCTGGCCACTTTAATTCTCATAAACATATTCATTGACTAAGTTGGTGTGTGTGAATAGTCTGGGTGGAAATCTTGAGAACGTAGGCAACTAATCAATTTGTGAACTTAGTAAATTTATCTACCTTTGATTATTGTGAAGCTCATTTATCAAAACATCTTTTGTTGCCTGGTGGAGTATATTTATATAAGGTTTTCCTCTGAAAATTTGTGTATTCAAGATCATCAAAGACACCTCAGCATTTACTGAATATTGCTAAACACTGAATAACTTCTCTTATATATCTGAATGTCCTCTGGGTATATTTTGACACCTAAAAAGAGTTCCTTTGCTCCGGAAATGCTCAAAGCATTAGTCAGAGGGCAAATAGGTGACAGTAAAAATGGCACGGTGAATAAAAGTCTTCACCTTTGGATTCTTTTTAGAATGTGGTAGTAATAAGGTCACAGATGCTATGTCTATGAAAATGTACCATTGGTCATAACTGAGACTCACTGAGAAAGGTAGGGGAATTGTGGCAAATCCAGTTGGTGGAATCATCTTTGTATGTCAATAATAATAGATCGTCGTCATAGAGAAAACATTTTTTATTAATCCCTTTATTTTACCTGCCTTTTCAGTTACAAATTAGCAGAAAATATAGATACTCAGCTGAAAGGAATGGCTCAAGACCTCAAGGACATTATTGATCACCTGAATTCATTTGAAAATCCTGCTGACACTACTGACCCGGTGTGTTTACTGCTTTACGTATTTAAACAACCAAGATTTAGTATGAAATTAGCATTCTATGGTTCCTTTAGCTAGTCACCTTCTCCTGTCCTTTATATGGCTGCTTACCTGCCTCTAGAGATATGAAGCCCTTGGATGTGGTTAGTGGAGCAGGAAACATTTAGAGGCAGAAAAGGTTGTGAGCTTTCTGTGGTTATTCCTAGGAGGGTGAAAAAATGACTCTTCCTGAAATTGTCAAGGTTTTCTTCCTTGTTCTTCACATAACTAAGTATGTCCCTGTAGTTGTTTTTCTGTTCATTTATTCATTAGCTAGTTGATTCTTCTTTTGACATACTTATTTACATACTCATATAAATGTTAGTAGGTATGTTTGAGTCTGTTAGACATACCCAGGCAATCTTTAATTTATGGTTAGGTTATATTTTAAAAGTTTGGTAATTAACTATTTGAGATTTAACATATATTTTTCCATAGAAACTTTATTAAATATAGTTATTAGATTTCCACCTGCCGCATAGAATACTAGTTAGCTTATAATGTAAATGCATTATATCATTGGAAAATACAGCTGGAGCTCCAATTAGAGTTGAGACACCATGAATTAATTTGGTGGTGAGAAAGAATTGTTTTTTTTCTTTTCTCTATACTCTAATTGAAGAGCTTATTTCCTGTACTTTTCCCTATTGTCTTAGCAGCTAAATGGAGTCCTCCTTTTCCCATTCCCTGTCCATGACAGTAATGGTAAGAGGAATCTCCCATTGTGGGAGCTCCCATTGTGCTTTCTATAAAGATAATTATAATTACAAGGGGGCCAGGATCTGAGTAGATGAAGATGAATGACATATATAAGTGGTGATTATTCTTTGGTAAGCTCTTTGTCAAATTATGTATAGACAGTTCTTTACATACATATTATCAGCTTTTTTAATTCTAAAGAGACAGTGTGTTATAGCAGAGGAAGCATTAGAATTTTGTTCAAGTACTTTAATCTCTCTGGGTCTTAGTTCCTTCTTTGGCAAAATGTCAAGGATGGACTAAATGATCTTTAAGTCCCTTCCAGCTATACAAATTATGCTATTCTCTACTTTGGGTGAATCTGAAGTTGAGCAAAGGCAAATATAAATTAATCTTGGATTATCCCTACTATTTCCTTGTGTTCACACAGATGATCAAGAGTTTACAAAATACAGATTTTCTTTTAATCAAATATTAGATTACTATTGTAATTCAAAAATTCAAAATTGTTTGTTGTAATGGAATTTTGATGCATATATAAATCTATGAAGATTTAGACATGAAGCAGAGCTTATGTCTAGTCCCTCTGTGTTGAATTAATATAATAGTATTCTCAACAGAGTAAAACGAGCCTGTAATTCTGTCTCTATCCTTTGTCCTTACTAAGACCTAGATTGTTTTATTTTATTTTAGTAGTGAGTAGTAAATGGTTTGAGTCTTTTTGTTTTTCCTGGCAGGGGTGATTGGGATGTTTAAGGTGAGTGAATTAAAGGGTAATTGCTGCCTTGATGGCAGAACAAAAGAAGCAAGAAATCAGCAATAACTCATCTCTTTTCACAGATAGCATAAATCCTTGGGCAGGAAGCTGGAAAAACATTTTCTGAACAACAAAATTCCTATTGTTACAATAAATAAGATAATTTATTGTACCAGATCAACAAAGCATCATTACTATGGGCCTTATACTAGGGTAGAAAAATAGCAGCTATGTGTTCTAGTGTTCATGGTGATGGGATTTACCTGATTTATTCCCTCTTTTAGGGGTGGATGAGAGAGACCATCTGATATCCAAAATTTTTATTGAGCAAGTTCATATTATGCTCTGTGTTACTCAGTCACATTTTCTTACAAAATCCATAAAAACATTAAATCACCTATATTACCAGTACTCTTCTAATATATTGGTATATTTCTTTCTAGTTTTTGTGCTATGCTGGTAAAAATGCTTCTTTTGTTTTAAATAGTACTAGAAACATACCAATATAGATTTTTGTATTCTGTTTTCATTTAATATTCTTTCAGGGTCTTTTCCCAAAATTTTAACCATTCTTTGAAAACATGAGTTTTAATAGCACTCTAAGATTTTGTTAGAGGTGACTTTACCATAATAAATTTAATCATTGTTTAGTTGGTAGAGAGATTGTTTCCAATTTTTGGTTGGTATAAAATAGCTCTGTTTTATTTAGATTTGATTATTTCCTGCGAATCCTGGAAATTGAATATACCGAGTCAAAAGTTATGAATATTTTAAAGCTTTTGATATATATTGTAAAAAATGTACATTTTGAAAATGTAAGTTGAGTCAATTTATATTACTATTGGCTGTATACAAATGTACCTATTTTTCCCACATACTTGACAACTGAGTATTACCATTCTTAAAAAATTGTTGATTTGGTTGACAAATAGAGCTATTTTTAATTCTTTATATGAATTTTTTGTCTTGTGAAATGTTTCTTAATGTTCTTCATTTTTATACTATGGTAGTCAGTTTCTTATTGAATCATAGGTAGCCAATTTCTGACAGTTACAAAATAATTAGATTGAACCTAATACATAAAGGTAATAAGCATTGCAAATATAAAATAGCAAAAAAAGCCATTAATATTTAGTACATTCTCAGTTCATTTTTACTAGAAGAGATTGAAAGTCACTTCCTAATTTTAATTTCTTATGTTTATTTTGTGTTTACTACTTCAGAATATTCATAATCTAAAAAGTCTTGTATGTATTTTTAGCTCCGGCAGATCCGCAAAATTCTGAATGCTCATGTGAACTCTCTGCGGTGGATTGATCAGAATACAGGTGAGAGTTGTTTATTTGTATGCCAAGCTCTATGTATTGCAAGTAGAAAATGTGATATAAGTTAGGTCGTGTGCTTCATGACCACACTCACATTAGAGTTCAGTTGCAGGAGTGTTGCTTAACTCATGGTATGCCTACCTTAGTTCTGAAAAAGTATAATTGCTTATTTTTGCAAAATGAAACATAGATAAGATAAAATAGAAATTAATGAAAATAGAAAGTGGATAGGAATGGGATATAGGGAATAGGGTAGAAGCAGGACTTCAGAATATATCTTTTTATACAGTTTTGACTTCCATGTAAATGTTTTATATACAAAAATTAGAATTAAGCCAAAAATAATGTGAAGAAAGACAAATACTAAAATTGAGTACATACTGAAACCAAACAAACCTGTGTAACTAATTTATAGCATAATCATTTGGTTCAGGTAACTTTTGAACATAGTGTGCTTGATGAGGTATCGTTACTAGGATGTGGGCCTAAGGATAAAAAGAACTGCAATGAAATCCTAAATTTTCTTAATAGGTTCATTATTAGTTTCAGAATTATAATACCATTATGACTACCATTTCATATATATTGTACAATAAAGCAAGTGCATAAATATATTAATGATAATAGAAATCAAGATTTTCATTAAAAGATCAAAGAAATACAAGCTATTTTCCCTTTCCTTCTTTCATATTTGTAATATAATTTTGAATTGCAAATACCAGTATGCATTCCTATCCTCTTATTCTGTACACGGAAAGGGCCTAGAAACAATGACAGATACCCAAGAAGCAATGAGCATACCCAACACCTAGATCTTGGTTTCTAAATACTATTCTTACTGAAAGGAACCAAATCTTCTTGGGAAATGCCTGATTTCAGGTCTCAGGCAAGGAAGTACAGGATGAGCTTGGGACTTTTTATTTAAGAAAGCAGATATTGTTCAAAGACTAATGAGGTTATATCAGAGCACAAGATTGTGCTTGAAGGGACTCCTGCTGGCCACGTTAGGGTGGTTTGAACATCAAAAAGAATAACAACAGTAACAGATTATAATACATTGAGGGTAAAAAAAAAAAAGAGTCCACAATGATACTCCAAAAAAGAGAGAGAGAGAGAGAGAGAAAGAAATGAGAGGTACAGGGATAATAATAGAAGGAATGATAGAATTAGAAAACCACCATTTAAAAAACTTTCAACAGAACACTTTTATTAAGCTCACCTGGATCTTGGATACCCTGCCTCATTTATAATATATCACAACTATTAGTTATTTCTTGGCAGAAAAATATGCTAGCAGGAAATGAACCAAATATGGACTATAATTTACTGAGTTAATATTTTTAAAACAATTTTATTGAAGCATAATTTACATATAATAAAATTCACCCATTTTAATTGTACAATTCAATGAGGAAAATCGACACTCTGCAGCTCCAGCATAATTGATTCAGGCAATGCTAAAACTAATGAGTTTAAGATTATCGGGGAATGGATATTTATGTGATCTCTAAAGTATCACTCCACAGATTATTTAATAATTTAATATTTAATAATTACAAAGGAGAAAATGTGCCTTTACAACAGGGCTATCTGACATGCACTATTTTTTTTTTTTTTTTTTTAGAGACGGGGTCTCGCTCTTGGTCAGGCTGGTTTCGAACTCCTGACCTTGAGCTATCCACCCGCCTCGGCCTCCCAGAGTGCTAGGATTACAGGCGTGAGCCACCGCGCCCGGCCTGACATGCACTATTTTAATGAAGTGATCAAACCTAGCCTCCCCAATAGTGGAATAACTTGACATTATGTGCCTTATGCTGACATGATAAAAAGTACACAGCACCACTTATGTAGTATTCTTATCAAAAATGTTTAGCTTGAATTTAATCATAAAAAAATAATCAACATTCTACATGTGAGACATTCTGAAAAGTAATGTAGTATTCTTACCTAAAATGTTTAACCTGAATCTAATCACAAGAAAATAATCAGATACTCTGTGTGTGAGACATTCTGAAAGATAATTGGCTTGAACTCTTCAAAAAGTCAATCAGTCAGTCATGAGAAACAAAAAAATTCAAAACTAAAAAATTGAGAAGAAGGTCTTAGGTGAAAAGAAACATAACATTCATTTCTACCATGTTAACCTTGATTAGATACTGATCAAAACCAAAAAGAAAATTTAGGATAATTGGGGCATTGAATGATATTTAGGAATTGTTCATTTTCTTAGGTGTGATAGTTATTATGGTTATACAGGAAAATATCCTTATTTTTAGAAGATGCAGGCTACATTATTTAGAGAATTTTCATGGCTGTAGTTTACTTTCAAGTGATTCAGCAAAAACCATTTGCAAAGAGAGATTTAGCAATTTGTGGCAAAATGGTAATAGTGGGTTAATCTAGGTAAAAGGCATACAAATGTGTGATTTTTTTACTATTCTCTCCACTTTCCTATAGATTTAAAATGAAAATTGGTGGAAAATCATTTTGATAGACTTTGCCTAAATATGGAATATACTGAGACCTCAGGAATTGAGACAGATGAGACCTAGTTAACCAATCAGGGTTACTATTTATAAAGACGTGGCCTTAAAATAATACACATTTTTTATTTGGCATTTGGATTCTTCATTTTCCGCATTAATAGAGGTCATCAACCATTAACTTCTGCAGGTTTTCCTTCCAGACATACCTATGTCATCATTCATCTTTACTTCCTTCTCTCCTGTGTTAGAGGAAGAAATGTCCTATCCCTTTCTAAACTGCTTTCAATCATCCGAAGGAAGTTAAAGTGTATATTTCTTTAATATTTTAAAAAATTACCTAAAATAAATAAATAAATAAAATAAAAATAAATAAAAATTACCTGATAGGGAGAGGTTTCTGAATCAGATAGGTAGGGTAGGGTTCAAGTCAAGGCATTACCACTTAATAGTTGTGTGACCTTAATTATGACTTAATCTGAGTCTTTATCCTCATTTTTAAAATGAGGGATAGTATCTGCCTTCTAGAGGTTTTGTAAGGCTTAAAAGAAAGCAGTGTCAGTAAATGGTAATAGAAGAAGTGGTTACTGGTGATCAGAATTTACTATGTATATGAGGCGGGGTGAGAGAAAAGAAGGCTCATGTGGTTCAAAAGGTAGCTATTAAATTGCATCTACAGAAGGCAATTCCAGGTAGATTATCATTAAAAAACTACTTACCTAGAGAAGTTGTAACAACAACTGAGATGTGGGAGAATGTCAGTAACTGAAAAACATTGAAGAATGAGATTATACAAAGTTTGACTTATTTATCTTCCTGTCTATTGCATGTTTTTCTATGGTCAGCAGTGTTTCTTGGGTGGAGTTGAGGGGGGTTGTCAAAATGTAATTTGGGCTATAAAGAAAAACTATAGTAATTTTTCTCTTGCTGGGGATCCTCGTTATAAATGAAATCTCAAGGCTTTCAACCAGTGTTTCCTTAGTAAAATTAAGGTTGTTAGCGTTGCAAGGGACTATGTCATTTAAATGAAGAAACTGTGGTCCAGAGAGGTTGAATGACTTCCTTAAGAACACAGTTAATTAATGGCATAGCTAGGACCAGGATCCAGGTTTTCTTATTACCAGAATGGTATTCTTTCTTCTGGTATGCTCTGCATCACAGAATATAAAAACAAATCTTAGTCATGTACCTAATAGTAGAGGACAAAAGTTTTCAAATACTTTCATAGTACTTTGGATGGGATATAAGTTTTAGGTGTCTGGGTAAAGTTCTCAGTCAACATAGGATCAAAAGAATAAGACAGTGGAGTGTAATGATTACTACAAGTTACTTCTTTGCTAAAAATTCATTTGAGCTGGAGAACCAATGAAATTTCATATAGGTTCTCAACTGACACAAAGAGGGCCATGATAAAGAATAGGGAAAAGCCTACTGGGCTCCTTTTTGTCATTCCCATTCAAGGAGCGTTTCTTTTTCATATCAGGAAATGACATGATCAAGAAATGGAGAGAGGCAGGACTCAACTATGCTGTCTAAGAGAGGTTTTTCTGTTATTTTATTTTGCTTTTTAATAGTTAATCGGATCATGCCTGCTGAAATGGTCTGTGGGCTGAAAAGTTTTAAGATTAAGCTCGATGAATCCATTTATTCACATTCAGATAATAGTTATAGAAAAGCTAATGAATGTGTTATTTTAACAATACAAATATTACATTTTTTACTAAAGAAAAATCTTTAACATATATAAAGTCAAATCTTTATCTCAAAACATTTCGGGGAAATGTTTTTATGATTTAATATCTTTAACGTCAATACAAATTTTTTCCATCATAAAACATGGCAACTGTTACACTAGTAAGATCACATATTTAAATTAAAAATCAGCTCTTTAAAAGTGAGTTGGAAATGAAACATTACACTTTAAATATATTAAAGTATTACACTCTCTCAAGCAACTTTTCAATGTCCATGAATAAGTTACAGAGAATCAGGCCCCTTTCTTCCTCTAACCCATGTGGAACCAACAGTGATGGGACCAAACTAGAAAGGGATCAGAGATAAATGTAAGAGTATTGAATTAAGGAGTGAACATATGCAGATAGTGACCAGTTTTGAAATTTGATATTTATACATTATTTAACATTATTGGTACCTCTTTTCCCCTTGATTAGTATAGATAATTGAAAGTTAATAGTAACTATAGTCAAATACCAGTTTCTCCTCTTGTCTTTCTCATTATAAAAATTTACAGTATTATTTGGAGGTTGGCTGGATGGCAATGCAGCAGTCACATCTGTATTCTGAGTTGGCAGTCATTGAAACTGCGGCAACTCCAGCTCTTTTGGGACCACTTATGACAGAGTTGGCAATCCATCTGAGCCAATTCCTTACTTGTTTCAAATATATGGAGCTACTTCTCCTAGAGAGGGGAGGTGAGGTAAAGAATAGGCATTTTCTGTTTCTTCATATACCAAATCATTTTCGTGTTTGTTAATATTTATCAAACACCACAATGAAGGAATGGGCAATGGAAAATCTTACACTTGTCATTATTTGAAAATTCACTGAGTGTTTTCATGACATTTTACTTCTTTCATGAAGTGTCTCAAAGCTTCAAGACTAAAATGTATTTCATCGGTAATCATTGCAGTCTCATATGGAATAGAACCACATAATTATTTGATAGCTGCTCACATTTAAGCTGCTATTTATGGCACAAAGAATTACTCCTTAGAGTAACTAAAAATTCCATAAGGGATCTTGTAGTATTTCCAAAATACAGTCCCATTAGTACTGGGCTGAATGTCTATGAACACCTTATTTTTTTTTTTATGTAAAACATTCTTAGTCATCTATCATGATATAACTAATTCTTTCATAAAATGCCTTTAAGATTATTTTAGAGAAGCAGCTTTGTGTCATATGTCATAATCATACATCTGTTTTTACCCAATTAATATTGTTTGAGGAGGTTGTTTTAAATTCGATTTTTTTTGGTGTTGGATTTTTTTTAGAAGCATTGGTCGACAAGAAAGATTTTTAAAATATTAATTACTTTCAGCCTTCTCATATCTGAAGAGTATCAAATGCTGAGATCCCAAATGATGTCTTTGAATTTCAATTAAAGTGTTTTCTTCTTCTTTCATTTTCTAGAATAGAATCTGATTTACTGATTTTACTGATTTACTGATGAACTTTTTTTTTTATTTGTTTGTTTTTTAACCTCTTCTTTTTCTTAAATTCTTTGGGAAATTCTGGTGGTGTTGGTTGATTGGTGAGGTCACCTCTTCTGTTCTTAAGTATAATGTTCCATTTCAGATACCTGAGAAGCAAATGCCCTTGTTCTACCAAAGGTGTGGCAGCAACACAAAGACATCTCTGTTTGTGAGGTTCATTTTTAGAGTCTCTTATGCTCTAATAAAGACACTTGGTTCTTCCCATTTCAGTTAATTGAAAGGTATTTTATGTCTTTTCATTGTTTAATGAGCCACTTGCTCATCTCTGCTCCCCTTTACAGACAAAATAGATTCATTGTCACACCTTTGTCCCTTGATTCTGAAGAAGAACTTCTTGTAGGTTAGATTAGGGTACTAAGATTAGAATGTAGCAAGTCTTCAGCTTCTCTTAGGAAAGAGTATGGGATGGTTAACATTCTCAGAGCTCCACTTCCCAAACTTCCTTTTCTGTATGTAAATCCAGATTTGAAATACACTCAATACATCTGCAAAATTAGATTTCTCACTAATCCTACTTATGTACATTTTGTGCCCAAGTGAATTTCCTCAAGCTGGAGAGCCTCCCCAGATGAATTATATGTAACATAATTTAAATCACTCCCAAATAGCAGAATATATATTGTTTGTGAGAAAGATAGATTTTTCTCCAAAGCAATTTTCTTCTTGTTAGTGACTCAATAAACAAATACAGTACACTGGAGCCTTACTATAATGCTGTTTTGGGGCCTACACTCAATGGCCACCTTATAGATAAAATGACCTGGATGGTATTTCACCAGTTAAACCTCCTCAGATGGAATTCAGATAGGCCAGCCTCATTCTGAGCACTTCAGCGTTTGAAAGGACAACAAATAGTTGTTGTCCTTATGCTTTGATGCCAGTTAGCTCAGCATAGTACTTTTTATTTAAAAATTTCACAGAACTTGACAAACAGGTGCACTGTGATAGAAAAAACGCTGTTGGATGGGAGTCTAAAGATACAGATCCTAGTATAAATTCTCATTAGCTTTGGCCTTTGAGAATTTACTTAACCTTCCTGAGTTTTTAATTATTTGCTCCATCCCAGGGTATTGTAGGAATCAAATAAGGTAATGTGTATAGGCATTTGAAAATTGAAGTGCTGTATAATTGGAAGGTGTTATTTTATTTTATTTCATTTTTTTATTTTTTCGAGATAGAGAAAGGTTCATTTTATTTTTTTATTTTAAAATACTAAAGGAGTACAAATGTTTTTGTTATATGGCTTGAGTCAGGGCTATAAATGTGCCCATCACCCAAACAGTGTTCACTGTAGTTGTTAGGTGGGTTTTTACCCCCACTTCTCTCCCCTCCCCCGTGCTTGATTTCCAGTGACTTTTACTTCCCTCTATTCACTTGTGTGCCCATCGGTTATTTCCAATTTATTAGAAAGTACATATGGTGTTTGTTTTTCCATTCTTGAGATACTTCGCTTAGGATAATGATCTCCAGTTCCTTCCAAATGGCTGCAAAAGACATTAGTTAATCCTTTTTATGGCTGAATAGTACTCCATGGTATATATATACCACATTTTGTTAATCTACTCATGAATTGATGGGCACTTGGGTGGATTCCACATCTTTGTAATTGTGAATTGTTCTGCAGTAAACATTTGAGTGCAGGTGTTTTTTTGATAAAATGACTTCTTTTCCTTTGGGTAGATACCCAGTAGTGGGATTGCTGGATCAAATGGTAGGTCTACTTTTAGTTCTTTGAGAAATCTCCATACTGTTTTCCATAGGGGTTGTACTACTTATTTGTAGTCCCACCAACAGTGTATAAGTGTTTGTTTTTCACTACATCCACACCAGCATCTATTACTTTTGGACATTTTAATAAAAGCCATTCTAACAGGAATAAGGTGATTTCTCATTGTGGTTTTAATTTGCATTTCCCTGATGATCAGTGATGTTGAGCATTTTTTCATATGTTTATTGGCCATTTGTCTATCGTCTTTTGAAAAATTCTGTTCATGTCTTTTACTCACTTTTTAATGGGGTTGTTTGTGGGGTTTTTTGCTGATTCGCTTGAGTTCTTTGTTGATTCTGGATATTAACCCTTTATTGGATATGTAGATTGCAAGTTATTTTCTCAGAAGGTGTTATTTTAGATGCAAGTTGAAACCACAGAGTAGTTGTAACTCTAAATACAAAGTACCTACTATGTGCCAGGGCACTGTGTTACTCAGTGTAGTAGGTATAAACATCAATGGTACCTCTGCCTTGAACAGGGACAGAGTACGTGGGTGGAGTATGGTAAAAGAAAGAAAATTAAATCTTTAGTTAGTTTCCTGAAAGAGATCAAATTTGAAATGAAGGAATATAGCTCAGGGGTAGAGTATTTGACTGCAAATTTGAAATGAGACAAATAAGTAATATTTCAAGAGGATGACTGAATTAAGACCACTTAAAATGTAATAATTCTGCCATGTTCCCCTCTGCCTTCAAGAATTCTAAATACTTTCTCCATCTTTTCCTTTTATATACTTCCTTGAAATGTATTTTTTATTAATTTTGCATGAAGGGCAGTGCTGTGCACAGAGTGACAAGATTTGTCACCGCCTTAATGTATCAGTGGCAAGACCCAGATGTGAATTCTCATGACAGAGATGGAGCTTTGTACATCTCTATAAGCACTCTTCTTCACACTCAGAGATAGTTAGCACTAAGAATTCAAGTACATTTATCTTGAATGTTACTTTAATTTTTATAAATTGGATATCTTCTTAAAAGTAGCTATGACTAATGGGAAAATAGTTTCTCTCTCCCCCTGTCTCTTCTCTACCCCCTCATCCCCTCTCTCCTCCCTCTCTCCCTTTCTGAATGAGAAATAAACCTTAATTATGTTAACACATTGTGTACCGCATAGAAATCTCTAAGACATACGCCAGGGACCACACATTTTTGGGCAA
>VBSM01003151.1:3470919-3551787 GCA_008086735.1 Cheirogaleus medius | reverse complement strand
GGTGGTTTTTTTTTTTTTATTTTTGGTTCAGGAGTTGTTTTGCCTATAGATATCCAATTGTTCCAGCACCATTTATTGAAAAAAATATCCTTCCTCAATTGAATTGCTTTTGCAACTTATCAAAAATCAATCCGGTTTTCCATTCTTGAGATACTTTGCTTAGGATAGTGGTCTCCAGTTCCTTCCAAATTGCTGCAAAAGGCATTGATTCATCCTTGTTTATGGCTATGTAGTACTCCATGGTATACATATACCACATTTTGTTAATCCACTTACTAATTTGATGGGCACACAAGTACATAGTGGAAAGTAAAAGTCATTGGAAATCAAGCAGGGAGGATAGGGAAGGAGGAGAGGGGTAAAACCACACCTAATGGATACAATGAACACTATTGAGGTAATGGGCACATTTATAGCCCTGACTCAAGCCATGTATCAAAAACATTCGCACCCCCTTAATATTTTGAAATTTAAAAAAATAAGTTTGGCATATTCATGTGGGTCTTTTTCTGAGGTCTCTAGTCCATGGATCTATGTGTCTTTCCACCAACCAATATCATACTGTGTTCATTACTGTAGCCATATAGTAAGCCTTAATATCAGGTAGAGTGATTCCTCTCACTTTATTTTTCTTGTCAAGATTGTTTTACTTTTCATAAAAATTTCCTGGGATTTGATAGGAATTGCATTTAACCTATAGATCAACTTGGGGAGAGTTGACATTTTTACTATGTTGAACCTTCCCATCCATCAACATGGTATGACTATCTAGCTCTTCTTTGATGTCTTTTATCAGTATTTTGTAATTTTCATTATTCACATCATATACATGTTTTGGTTTTGTTAGACTTGTGCCTTAGTATTTCATTTTCTTTGTAGTGATTGTAAATGGTATTGTGTTTCACATGTTCATTGTTATGTATACAAAAACACAATTTTTGTGTTTTGATCTTGTATCCTTTGACTTTGCTGAACACAGTTCTAGGAGTTTTGTATGTATGTGTGTCTGTGGATTCCTTGGGATTTTCTACATAGGCAGTTATGTCATCTGCAAATAGGTACAGTATTATTTTTTCCTTTCCAATCTGTATGCCATTTGTTTTTCTTCTCTTGCCTTTTTGCACTGGCTAGAACTTCCAGTACTATGTTTAATAAGAGTGATGAGAGCAGACATCCTTGCTTTGCTCCTGATCTTATATGGAAAGCCTTCACACTTTCTTTCACTTTTAGTATGATGTTAACTGTAGGTTTTTTTGTAGGTGCCTTTTATAGGTTAATTCTCCTGTGTTCCTAAATTGCTTAAAGTTTTTACCATGAATGGTTACTGGATTTTGTCAGGTGCTTTTTCTCCATCAATTGATATAATCATATGCTTTTTCTTCTTTAACTCATTGATATGGTAGATTACATTAATACATTTTAAATGAATCAGCTTTACTTATGTGGAATAAATTCTACTTGGTCATGGTTTATAGTTCCTTTTACACATTGTAAGAGTTGGTTTGCTAGTATTTTGTTGATAACTTTAAATGTATGAGAGATTTTTAAGTGTTCATGAGATTTATTGGTCGGCAGTTGTTTTTTTTTGTTTTTGTTTTTGTTTTTTTTGTACTATCTTTACCTGGTTTTGGTATTAGGGTAATACTGGCCTCTATTTTTTAGAAGTATTTATAAAGAATTGGTATTAATTCTTCTTTAAATGTTTGGTAGAATTCTTCAGTGAAACTGTCTGGGCCTAGATATTTCTTTTTGGGGAGTTTTTATTTTTATTTATTTTTATTTTTTATGTTTTTGAGTCAGAGTCTCACTCAGTTGCCTGAGCTAGAGTGCCGTGGCATCAACCTAGCTCACAGCAACCTCAAACTCCTGGGCTGAAGCAATCCTCCTGCCTCAGCTTCCCGAGTAGCTGGGGCTACAGTCATGTGCCACCATGCCCAGCTAATTTTTTCTAAATATTTTTAGTTGGCCAATTAATTTCTTTCTATTTTTAGTAGAGACGGGGTCTCGCTCTTGCTCAGGCTGGTTTCGAACTCCTGACCTTGAGTGATCCACCCGCCTCGGCCTCCCAGAGTGCTAGAATTACAGGCATGAGCCCGGCCTTTTTTTGAGAGTTTTTAAATTGCAAATTGAATTTCTTCAGTGTTTCTAGGACTATTAAGATTATCTGTTTCATCTTGGTTGAGTTTTTTAGTTTGTGGTTTTTTAGGAATTGGTGCATTTCTGCTAAATTGTTGAATTTATAAAGATAAAGTTGTTCATAGGATTTCCTTTTTATCTTTTTAATGGCTATAGGATATATAGTTGTATATCCTATTTCTTTCTTGATATTGGTGATTTGTGTTTTCTCTATTTGCACTTTTTTTTCTGTCTTACTACAGGTTTATTAATTTTATTGATTTTTTCCAAAGAATCAGCTTTTCATCTCATTGAGTTTTTCTCCTACGGTGTTTCTGTTTGCAATTTCATAATATCTATTCTTTGCTTTATTATTTTCTTCCTTATGCTTGCTTTGGGTTAATTTTGCTCTTTTTCTACTTTCTTAAGGTAGGAATTTAGATTATTGATTTTAGACCTCTCCTTATTTCTAACAGTTCAGTAGTCCCCTCTTATCCACAGAGTATATGTTTTAAGACCCTCAGTGGATGCCCGAAACCAGAGATCGTCCTGAACCCTAAATATACTATGGGTTTTTTCTATACATATACACCTATGATAAAGTTTAAGTTATAAATTAGACACAGTAAGAGATTAACAATAATAGCTAATAATAAAATAGAACAATTATAATGATATTCGAGCATCACTCCTCTTGCACTTTGGGACCATTATGAAGTAAAATAAGGGTTACTTGAACATAAGCACTGTGATACTGTGACAGTCAATATGATAACTGAGACAGCTACTAAGTGGCTAATGAATGAGTAGGTAGTGTATACAGTGTGGATATGTTGGACAAAGGGATGGTTCACATCCTAGGCAGGACAGAGCTGAACAGTGCAACATTTCATCACGCTACTCAGAATGGTATACAATTTAAAACTTATGAATTGTTTATTTCTGGAATTTTTCATTTAATATTTTCTAACTATAGTTGACCACTGGTAACTGAAACCATGTAAAGCAAAACTGTGGATAAGGAGGGACTATTGTTTTCTCTCTATCTTTTTTAAATGTTTGATTCTTTTATTTATTTTTTTAATTTCAGAATATTATGGGGGTACATTTTGGTTACATATAATGCTTTTGCCACGCCCAAGCCAGAGCTACAAGCATGCCCATCCCCCATACAGTGCACTCCACATCCATTAGTTGTGAGTTTACCCATCCCAGCCACCCCCCTCCCACCCGCCTGGCACCTGGTGAATATTACTTCCAAGTGAACACCTAAGTGTTGATCAGTTAGTACCAAGTTGATGGCGAGTACATATGGTGCTTGTTTTACCATTCTTGTGATACTTCACTTCGAAGGATGGGCTCTAGCTCCACCCAGGATAATATAAGAGGTGCTAGTTCACCATTGTTTTTTGTGGTTGAGTAGTATTCCATGATATACATATACCACATTTTATTATTTTTTAATCCCAGTTGCCATCCCCAACTACCAGTTTCACTAACGCTTCTTGTACTATTCATTATAAAGCTCCATGTTAACAGACATCTACATGTAGATATACCAAAGGCACCTCAGATTACATTTTTCTAAAACTAAACTTAATATTTTCACCCTCTTCTGTTCCTCCCAGATCTGTAACTCCTTTTCTTTTTCGCAGCTAAAGATTACAACTATGTACTCAGGAATCTAAAGCAGGCTATTTTTATTTCTTCAGTAAGTAATGATTATACTTCCTAACTAACTTTTGAATCCTTTCTTTTCAGTAGATTCCCACTGCCATGTTTCTATTTCAGGCTTTCTTTGTCTCTTACCTTGAAAGTTGAGTAATTTTTTAAAGTTTACGAAAAACATCAGCTCCTTGTACATACTCCATTTTCCCACTCCCCAGGGGCAATCACTTTCAATTATTTTATCCGGGTTTTTAAAATTTTTTATATTTCTAAATATCATGTATACTGTTACTTTTTAGTTTTTCCATATTAGGCCTTCTCTACTGACTTTCCAAAATGGGAAGTAAAGATCTAACTCTTTTATATCATACACAAACACACACACATGTATATGTGTGTTCTATGCACATACACACATATTTTCCTCATTGTTCCTATATATATGATAAATTTCACATAGATCAATATTTAATATTTGAATTATGATTGCACAAATATTATTCACAGCCTGATCATGTAACATACTATATCTTCTTTCTTTTACAAGTTTTGGTTTTCCTTTGAATTTTATTTCTTCATTTGCTTAGTTTTCTGCATACTTACCAGTAATTCATTTTCCAACTCCCTGCTATTAATATAAATCTATCAATTGCATCTTCTTCGATTCATCTCTTCCCGAGTCCTCTAGTCTCTATTCTTCCATCTGTAATTGTTGCTTTCTTGACCTGCTACTCTTCTAGGGTCTCTTTTCTACCATCTCTTTTTCTTCCATCTCTTTTCTTGTGTTCTTTCTACTTTCTTTGCTGGCTCTTATACTTCATGTTTCTTGGTTTATTCCCTTGTTTCTGATATAGCAGATATTCCAGCAGCTCTGAAGATAGTGTATGGGAAGTAAATTTTTGAGACCTTGCATGTCTGAAAAGGTTTATTCTACCCTCATGCCTAATTCATCATATTGAGTATTGAATTTTAGCTTGGAAATAAATTTTCCTTGAACTTTTGAAGTTGTTCTATTGTCTTCTAACTATGAGGGCCATTCTGATTCCTGAACCTTGTATGACCTCTTCGTTTGTGTGCTTTATTTTACCCATGAAAGATTTTATGGTCTTCCTTTGAATACTAAAGTTTCAGATGACAAGCTTTAGTGTGGATCTGTTTCATCCACTGAGTCTGGTATTGGTGCTGTAAGAAACTCGTTTCTTGCAGAATGGGTCTGTTTTCTTGAATTAGATTTCTGCTAATTTCCTTCCCTATGTTATCTCTATTCTTTCTGGAAATCATCTTATTCTAATGTTTGATGCCCTGGACCAATCTGAATTTCTTTTCTGCCCTATTTTCTCTTTATATTTTTGTTAAATTTTCTGGGGTATGTACTTAACTTCTATTCCAATCTTTCATTTGATCTTTGATTTCTGCCATAATTTTATTTTTCGAGAGCTTGTTGTGTTTTATGATTAAGTATGTGTATGTGCTTTTTAAATAGCATTCTGTTCTTATTTCATGAATTCAGTATCATCTCTCTGAGGATATTAATGATTTTTTAAAATATATCCATTTTATTCTTTCCGGATTGTTTCTTTCACTTTTCTTTATGTTTTGTTTTAATCTTTCTCATGTTAGAGGCTTTCCTCAAATGTCTGATGATTCTTGGTTGTCCTTATATATTCAAGAATGAGACACTAAAAAATTTTGTAGGTGGGGCTTATTAACTTATAGGATAATTTGGCTAGACTTTTTCATTGGAGGACCTCTGACTATTACGATTAGCATTTGTCTCTTCAGCTCGCCAAATACTCTGAAGAAGAATCTTCTAGCTCCTGGTTAGAGATTAATAAATGTAGTGGGTTTTCTTATTTCAAAAATTTACAAGGGTACAAACGTTTAGGTTACATATATTGCCTTTGCACCACCCGAGTCAGAGTTACAAGCGTGCCCATTCCAGACAATAAGTCAGTGTTCTGGGAACTGTTAGAGAAGGGACTGAAGGCTTTAATGTAAAGCTTATAGGCTTTCACATAATTCCTTGTAAATTGTTCACTTAATTTCTGTTTTTGGTACAGAATCCTTGCCCTCAGCTCTGCCTGGTGTCCCTGATCTGGAGCTTATTTGGTTCACCCTCTCCAAAGAAAAATCAGCTGCCGAACTTGGGTAGGGAAAATCGCCCAGATGTAGGATATGAAGAAGAGGAGTCTGCATCTTCTTCATTCATAATCCTGTTTTCAGCTCCACTTTCAACACCACTTTGAATTACCTAGTTCTACTAATTCCATATCCTTTCCAGGGTTCTCCAGTACAAATCCAGTTGCAATTTTCAAAGGTTTATTGTTGTTTCCTTCCTTGTTGTCTTTGTCTTTATGGGTTTATGCTTTTATCTTTTTCCTCTTTTTATCAATAAAATCGCTTCACTGCTATTTTACAGGTGTTTTGAAATGTAACAGTGGTAAATGCATGTGTCTAATCTTTAACTAGAGACCTTAGTGGTCTCCTTCCTTCAGTCCAGTTTTACCCCATTCAGATTCACTTTCAAAATACTGTCAGTATGATCTTTATAAAATGATACTCCATTGTAGTTATCCCTTTATTAAAACCCCTCACTAGTTCCCATTGCCCAATGATAAATTCTGGTTCTTTGCATGTTATATACAAAGTACCTGATATAACCTAACCACTCCTTGTTTCTCCAGCCTCAACTCTAAGAAGTATTTATGGTTTTGTAAACACCTGATGTTCTTTCATCTTCCATATTTTTGGATATTCGATTTCTTTTGCCTGGACTACACTACCTGTCATTGTCTGCCTCGTAGCTGCTCCCTTGTTAAGATGTAGTTCATAAGCTATCTCTTCTATGAAGCCCTCCTTTAATCATCATTCCAGTAATTATTTATCCCCTTCTTTGTATCCATGCTGTATTCTACATAATATAGTGTCAGCATTTATCATACAAGTATTGCAGTTATTTATTTACATGTCTGTTTATTGGAATTTGAGCTTCTTGGTAGAGATAATGTTTTAATTATTTCTGTATCTTCAGAATTTAGCAGTGCCTGGCATGAGCTTGGAGTCCAATATATGTTTTTAATGTATTTGTACTCTGACATGTATACAGCACACTTTATTCAGTTTTTGATGGAGAAAGAGATATAAAGCTGGCAGACATGTACCTGAATATCTTCCCATGTTATTAAATATTATACATTTTAGTGGCTGCTAACTATTGCATTATATGGATATACCATAATTTAATAAATAGCCCATTGTTAGGTATTGGATAATGTTTCCAACTTGTTGCTGTTTTAAATTATGCTACAATAAACCTAGGTGTAGGTAAATGTTAAGGTATATCCATGATTATTGGACAGAAATAAAATTCTTAGAAGTTAAGTTGCTAAATTAGGAGTAATATCTGTTTTAAAGGCTTTATATATATATATATATATATATATATATATATATATATATATTTCCTTTCAGGTAGGTTGCACTACTTTATATATTCACCAGCAATTCATTAGAGTACCATTTTTCTATACTCTTTCCATTACTACTGCTTCTATAATCACCAGCATCACCATCACCATCATTATGATCATTCCTAACCAAAATTTTTAGGTGAAAATAATATTTTCCTAGTTTAATTTGCATTCCTTTGGTTACTAATGATGTTGAGCATTTAAAAAATGTTTATAAACAATTTTTATGTCATTTTATAAATTGTCTGTGTCTTTTGACTGTTTTTCTCTCAGGATATTTTTTTTCTCCTACTGTCCCAGTTGTTTTTCTAGGAGAATAAGAAATACATTATAGCATTGTTTATGGGAGTATATTATTTTTATGTTATTTTATAACATTTATAACTTAAAAATAAAAAAATTAATTACAGTAGAAAGCTGTATTTGGGTTTAATGACTAAATCTCTTTTTATAACCTTTGAGTCTTTACCTAAAATATTTGCAATAGGCTAAGTTGATGGAAACACCTGACTCCAAAACAGAATGAGACTAACTGGAAGCAGTTTCACCAAAATCTTTTGGGGGTAATAATCATTTTTTACAAATGCTTTTAAACATATAAATATGTCATCCTGACCAATGGCTCTTTAGCTAAGGCTATAGAGTTGTGCAAACATCACACAATCCAGTTTTAGAAGATTTTCATTAAGGCCCAAATTTTCTCTTGCCTGTTTGCAGTTGTTCCCCATTCAGAACTCAAACCTCAGGTAACCACCAATCTACTTTCTGTCTTTAGAGATTTGCCCTTTCTGGACAGTTTACACAAATTGAATCATATTACATGCAGCCTTTTGTGTTTGGTTTCTTTCATTTAATGTACAGTTTTCAAGGTTCATCTATGTTGTAACATGTATCAGTACTTTATTCCTTTTTATTGATATGTAGCATTCCATTGTATAGTCATACCCCATTTTGTTTATCCATTCGTCAGTTGATGAACATTTGTTATTGTTTTTTAAAATGCAATTTTAACTCTTATATTTAGGTTGATAATCCATCTTGAGTTGATTTTTGTATATAGAGGTGGGGGTTCAGTTTCATTTGCATGTAGATATCCAGTTGTCCCAGCACCATTTGTTGAAAAAGATTATGCTTGCCACCATTGAATTGGCTTGGTACCTTTATCAAAAATGAATTGACTATAAATAAAAAGTTTTATTTCTGGACTTTGTTTCTGTTTAATTGATCTCTATGACTATCCTATGCCAATACCACACTGTCTTGCTTACTAAGTTTTGAAATTGGACAGTCTAAGTCTTACAGTTTGTTCTTCTTTTTCAAGATTGTTTTGGCTATTCTGGATCCTTTGCCTCTCCATATGCATTTAAAATAACTATTTCTATAAAAAAGAGCTTGCTGGAATTTTCACAGGGATTATGTTGAATCTATAGATCAATTTGTAGAAAATTGCCATCTTAAAATATTAAGTCTTTCAATCTATAAACATGGAATATCTCTCCATGTATTAGTATTTAGATATTCTTAGTGTCTCTTAGCAACATTTTGTAGTTTTCACTGTACAGGTCTTATGCTTTGTTTGTTTAGTTTATTCCTGAGTATTTTAATTCTTCTGATGCTATTATGAATGGAATTGTTTTATTTCCATATTGTTAGAGGTACAATTAATTTTTAATAATGTCAAAATATGTATGGCATATTACTATCCTTTTACTTCTAATATGATGTATAATTTAATATGCTGGCAGGAACCAATCAGTCAGTTATGTTTATCATGGGACCAGAACTCTGGGCAGTAAGTGTCTAGGAGCAGTTTTGCCCTTAAAGAATGAAAGTCCTAAAATATTTAAACTATATTAATACATGAATAGTCCTGGGAATTCAATTAGAAGACATGACAAATGTTTATAGTAAGGCTCTCTTAATACTGCTGACTTGTGTTTCTTGACATTTTATTGATTTTTTAAATTGTTATAAATATACTCCTTTGCATTTAATATGTATCAATCAGCAAATTAGTAGATTGTGCTTATGTTGACACTTCTGGTCTCAAGTTAATGGTTTGTTGTAGTGCTCATTTGTGCTTCCATCACATTAAAAAATGTTATTTAGGGGAAAAATTGCACCCTGCAGTTAGTTATTACAAAAATAGGATTTATTTTGCCATGCTCAACATACACTGTTCTTCTGGGCTTTTAGTAGACAGCCAACATTTAAATCACTTGTTCTTAAAGCATGATCTTGCACAATGTCTCTATGTTATAAGACAGAATGAGATATCATACTTTAAAAACTGAATACCATTAGAGCTTTTCCAATTGGCTGAAGAAAATTAAAGTACAATTGACCTTGAACAATGCGGGAGTTAGGAGTGCCACCTCCTACACTGTCAAAAATTCACATATGTAACTTTTCATTCCTCCAACAGTTAACTACTAATAGCCTACTGGTGACCAGAAGGCTTACTGATAATGTAAACAATCAATTAACACATATTTTGGTATATGTATTATATATATATTCTTATAATAAAGCTAGAGAAAAGAAAATGTTATTAAGGAAATCTTAAGGAAGAGAAAATATATTTATTATTCGTTAAGTGGAAGTGGATCATAATAAAGGTCTTCATCTTTGTTGTGTTTACATTGAGTAGGCTGAGGAGGAGAAGAAAGAGGAGGGGTTGGTCTTGCTGTCTCAGGGGTGGCAAAGGTGGAAGAAAATCCACATATAAGTGAAATCAGGCAGTCCAAACCTGTTGTTAAAGGGTCAACTGTATATTATTTAAATTTTTTAGTTTTTCTCTTGTAAAATTTTTCTTTCTTCTTGGGCACCAGTTATTGCTTATTCACTTGTAAGCATTGATGGACACTAAAGCAAATGACCAATTTTATTTGTGCATGTTAATAGAAAAACTCAGATCGTCATGCTTACTTCAACAGCTTATTTTTACTAGCAGAAAGTTACTGTTTTATATGGTAAAACGAATGGTATTTTGTGGTCCTCTGCCCCTGAGCAAATTTAAGAACCACCAAGTTAAATAAATCATTAGAAAGGAACAGAAATATAAATATACTCAGTGTACTCGTTTGCTTATAGGTAGCTAAGACCCACCAAAAGCTATACCCTCAAAATAATGACCACCCTGTATGGCGCTTTTAGGCTGTAATAAGTAAAAAAGCAGTTAACACTTCACTCCAACTAAACATAAATGTCAAGTAGACTTATTTCCCTGAAAATTAGGGAAAACATAAAAATAACAGTGTTGTCCACTGTTTTCATAGGTTAAACAGGTAGATGAATGCTTTTTTTTCCCCTGCTGTATTTTCTAACACTTAATGCTATTAAAATTGATACATAAAATTTCATAAATTATATGTTGAAGGGAGAATGTAAGTTATGTTTGTGGGATATTTTGACCTCAGATTAATGATTGTGTGACTTTCCCCCATATACAGGCATGCTGCAAAGAAAGGTAGAAGAGGTAACACAGGTTTTCGAGGATTGTCATCCCAAGGAGCAGGAATGCAATGTCAAGATTGCTTTTGATTGAATACCTTCAGCATGTTGTTTTTGGATTATGTATTACCTACAAATCCAGATGTTAAATAGAGTAGTATTTACAGTTACTATTTACTCTTGCTTGCAATGAAGCATGCCTGTGGGTTTTTTTTCATTTAAATATTGTGCTGTTGAGAATTATACTGTAGTTTTGCTTTTTATATTAGTAAATCAAAACTGTATTAGCCCCTTTTTCCAGGCAGCAATCTGTCAGATGTTGACCCTGTGTATGTAATTTATATCATACTCCTAAGTTCCACATCCTACCACCAATACACATCATCCTAGAGCCATGTTTACCAAAATTACATGCCAACCAGTCTTTACTGTATGCCTGTTACATCCTTGTATAGTGCTAGATACTGTGAAGTCTCTTCTCCTCAAAATAACTTACTGTCTAGTTTGAGATATAATTAATGCCTGTCTGTATAAAAACCATTTAGACAATACACACAGAAGTGTGTTATGAATTCTAGAAAGTGTGTTACAGAAATTCAGAAAAGGGAGGAAAAGTTAGGGTAGATTTGAGACTTAAATTCAGTTATTTTTTAAAGGGCAAGGTTCAAGGAATTCAGTTATTTTTGATGTACAGATATCCTGCTGTTTTATTTGATTTTAGCATATGATTTATAGTTGTTGGTTTTTGTGTATTTGTTTGCTTATTTTTTTTTCAAATAAAAGCCTTGTTCTTAGCTTTGGAACAGTCTGGTCTCTTGTGTTTCATGTTTCACGTAAGTCATAAATAAAGGTGATGTTCTAAAAAAAATAAAAGTGTAACGCCAAAATAAACTACTTAAAAGTTTTTAAGTGACTAGAGCTCAGTCACCTATAATGACCAAGCAGACTTTCTGTTGTACTCATTGCACATGACCATTCTTACAAGAAGAAAATATTTTTGGAATGAATATTACTGATGATTAATCTTAAGAGTAGACTAAACACCACCACAACTTACATGGCCTCTGTTTTTCCTACCCAAACTTTTGCAAGCAGCAGCTTCTTATCAGGTAAGTTTTTGTTAATACTCAAAATTATGGAATGTGAAAATAATCTAGAGACCATATAATCTTGCAGATGATTTCTGTAGATAGCACAACTTCTGAGTATTATCTTGAGTAGTAACTAATTTTTGAGCTCAGTATTATTACTATTATACCCTAAACACATTTTTTTCTCATTGGTTTTGGAGATTTAACTCTTGTAAAGTAGCCCATGCTTAAGTTCCACATTCAGTAAAAAGAATATAGCATATTGGAAGAAGCACCAATTCTAGTCTTGTCCCTGCCTAATTAGATGGACAAATAATCTCATCTTGGGCATTATCTTTATCCATAAAATGAAAGAGTTGGACCATATTGTGGTTTTTCCAACTGTTCTGTGAGAAGAAACTAGTTTTCATTTCTCTGAAGTTTTGAGACTCCTCTATGCTTTTTCACTATTAGTGGAGGGCTTACTGTAAATTCTGAAGTAAAAGAAAGAAAGAAGAGGCTACAGTACTTCTTGCACTATCTTGCTGTTGCATTATGTTCACTGGGAGTTCTAGTGTTTTTTCCAGTACATAGAAGATGTGAGAAGATGGAAAGTGGCTTCCAGATTAATCTAGTAATTTTGTAAGATTTACTGGGGGATCTCAATGTACTGTCTAGAATCTGGAGCCTCGGTCTAAATCATCTCTAAGGTTCCTTCTGACTAGTTCTAACATGTGCCTAGAAGACATCAGATTGTTGAACAAATATTAATTAAAAGATCAGAAATAACTCATTTTTCCAGTAATGTTAATGCATCATTTATTTTAGGCACTGGAGTCTTGAGTCCTTCCTAATCATTATTAACCAGCTAAGATATTAGCTCAAGGGGAATTCTTAAATTTGCATTGTTGACACTATCCCAGTGCATAATCTATCTTTTTTTTTTATCCTTTGAAAAGATGCTATATTTATTCTCTATAACAGCATTTATGCTATCTCATTTGGGAAATTTGAAAGACATGCACAGTTGTTTATTCTTAATATTAGATGAGTAGATTCAAAAGAAGATTTTTGGTTTTAACATCTTCTTCCATATGTTAGAATTATAATTGCTTCATAATGTATTCATCAGAAGTGTGCTGTGAACAAAGCACCTAAAAAGGACAAACTCTGAAAATGTGTATATTGAGGAGGAGCTTCTAGCTTAATTAAACTAACCTTGTTAAATTGTCAGAAAGACAAATGAGGCATATTTTTCAGTTTGTCAGAAATTCTTCTAGGGGTGAAATTGTGAAATTACCTCGTGGTAAAATCTCTTTGCCCGTGTATAACACATAGAGGATCTCAAAGCTTTTTACACACTGTCTGATATCTTTTTAACGTGGGGAGAGGGATGTTGTGGGAAATGGATTAGCTATTATTACACAGGTAGTAAGTTTGGCAGAGCTAGAAATAGCCTGGTTTCCTTCTAGTGCAATTTTCTGAATGTTTATCCCTTTGTACCTACCACTTGTGCTGGCTTCAATCATACACAGGTACTTAGAGTACTTCTTATGACCTTACTTTCCAGTTGCAATTCCACGGCTATGTAAGTATGTCTTTTAGCCATTCATTCTCCACTCATTCCACTTAGTGGATTTGTAATGTAGTGTGTATCACTTCAGTACCATTAGGCTGTATATTTTATTAGAAGTTGTACACAAATTTGGTGTAATGGTTTGGTCAGTGTATTATTTGTTTCACCCTTTGCCACCTTCCCAGGGGACAAGTCCACTAGCAAACTTGGTATATTTTTCCACTTCCTTATTGACAAATGTGTCAATTTGGTTGAGCAGCAATATTTAGCTCTACCACCACATAGGATTTATCTGACCACATTTTGTTTATGCTTACATTCATCTCTGTGCCAAAGCCATGGAGTGGTACATGTTATGTCTACATTCATTCATCTGTTGCACTTCAAGAGCACAGTCGTTTGCATATGACAGCTTTTGGGTAACTCTAATACTTACCACAATGTTTTCAATCTGCTAGAAGTTCTCAGGAAGTACTAAAATGTTTTCCAGTAGCCGCTCTTTGGTCTTTTGCTCTAACTTGAGCATGGCAATACAAAGCAGTTTGAATAAGTCTGAACCTACTGGATAATCTTGGAATATTTACTCATTGATGACCACCCAATCATGGAGTGAATTTAAAACCATTATTTTGTATAATGCTTTACAGTAACCCTATTCTTCTGAAGAATTTTCCCCATTTTACAGATGAGGAAACTGGTCTAGACCAGTTAAAGAAACTTAATCTAATAACTTGCCAAAACAAAAGTTCAAGTCCAGATTGCCTCCAAAACCCTACAGTGCTATATTGTCAATAACTGAGAAGTGAGATTCAAATCTAAGCAGTGTGACCCGCCCCCCCCACCCCTAAAATCTTTTTTCTTGGGCTCCTTGTGATATAAGAAGAGTTCTCTTTAATTAAAAAACTATTCCAGCCTGAGCAAGAGCGAGACCCCATCTCTACTAAAAAGAATAGAAAGAAATTAGCTGGACAATTTAAAACATAAAGAAAAAAATTAGCCGGGCATGGTGGCGCATGCCTGTAGTCCCAGCTACTTGGGAGGCTGAGGCAGGAGGATCTCCTGAGCCCAGGAGTTTGAGGTTGCTGTGAGCTAGGCTGACACCATGGCACTCTAGCCTGGGCAACAGAGTGAGACTCCATCTCAAAAAACAAACAAAAAAAACCCCTATTGACTAGGTAATATAGTCATGCGGTTCAAAATTCAAAGGGCACAAAAAGATACAGTGAAGAGTTTTTCCTGCCCTTGTCCCTTGGCCATCCAGTTCCCCTACCTGGAGACATTGACTGGTCATTTGTCTGTATGTTCTCCCAGAGATACTTTGTGCATATACAAGCAGACACACATATAAATCTGGAAGCAAACTATACACATCGTTCTACGCCTTGCTGTTGCACTAAATTTATTTTGGAGCTTGTTCAATAGCAGTCCATAGGGAACTCTGTCATCTTGGACCTGCTGCATAGTTTTTCATTGAATGATACCTTTTTATAGTATCATGTTCTTGGATACTTAAGTTGTTTCCAACATTGTTATAAATGATGTTATAATGAATAATGACACATATGTACTTGAGGATACTATTCATAAATGTTGAATTACTGCTTTAAAGGGAATGTGCATTTATGATTTCTATACTATCCTCAAGTTGCCCTCCATAGAGGTTGTAACAATTTATATTCCTATCAGCAATGTATCGAGAGTAGTTGTTTACCCACAATCTCAACAAGTGTGTTATCAAACTTTTGGATCTTTTCCAATCTGGTAGGTGAAAAATATTATTTTGGTGTAGTTTTAAAAAACAAACTTTAATTTTTAGAATAGTTTTAGATTTACAGAAAAATCGCACAGTACAGAGTTCCGTATACCTATGCTTAGTTTCCCTTAGTGTTAACATCTTTCATAACGCTAGTACATTTGTCACAGCTAATGAGCCTTATTATTAATTAAAGTGCACAATTTATTAACATTTCCTTAGTTTTTACCTACTGTCCTTTTTCTGTTCCAGGATCCCATCCAGAATACCATATTACTCTAGTCATCATGTCTCTTTTGCTTCTTCTTGGCTATGACAGATTCTCAGACTTTTCTTGTTTTTGATGACCTTGATAGTTTCAAGGAGTACTAGTAGTCAGTGTACTTTGAAATTTTCATCTCACTTATAAGTGAGGTTGGACATTTTTCTTTTCATATACTTAAGGATATTTGCATTTCCGCTTCTGGGAACCAAGAGCCCAGGCTTTTAACCACTATGCTATACCTCTCTCTCGATTCACCATAATTATCTAAAACATTCAAGGGCCTGCATATATACAGACTTCTGATTCTGAATTGATAGAACTCAGAAGTCTCTGTTACAGATAGAGGAGAACCATTAATACAGTGATATGGTCAGACTCGTGTCTGATAGCTTGGCTACACTGCAGAGGATGGACAAGAGGCTCGCCTGGAAACAGCAGGTAGGCCAGATAAGTCCTTTAAAGAGAAGCAGTGTTGGTAGGGATAAATTCGAGGGAAACTACAGAAGAGCCAGGCTTTAGTGATACTGGATAAGAGAGTCAAGAAGTCAAATGTGACTCCTAGGTTTATAAGCGGGATATTTTTTGGGTGTTCTCTCTAACCTAGATGAAAAATTAAAGAGACATTCGGACAATTTACAACATACTGGTCACTCAATACCTACTTTCTCTTTCCGTCTCTATAGCTCTGTGCTACTACAATTCCCAGAGCCCCACGCTCCACCACACTCCCCTTAGAGTCCGCCGCACAGAGTTCTGGGACTTGAGGTCCGCGGCCTATTCCCCAAGTTAGCGCTAGGAGCCTGTGGAAACATGAAGAGGTAAGGGCTTGTCTGGGGAGCAGACGGCAAGGAGAGCTCTTTTCTACCTTTTACTTTGAAAATGGCTTTTGTTACTTTCTGTTTGGGGTATGTCGTGTTCTCGTGATGTGGTTTCGTGTGAGCGGGAAGACAAAGGGGAGGGGAGGAGGGGAGACGGGCTAGAGGGGCCTGCAGCGTGAAGTTCAGGAAGGGCCGCCGCCGCCGGGCCGGTTTCCATAGGAATGCGCTGCTGGCCCAGGCCCTGGGAGCTGGCTGGGTGCTGTGGCTTCTTCCTGTTTCAAACCGACCCGCCCAGGCAAAAGGGTCTTGGCGGACAGATTGCCAGCGCTGGAGATTCCCAGGCCAGCTCCTGCCTGTCCCGCCCTACTTCCACCTCAGCCTTCGAAAGGGGGTCAGGGGTGGGCTTGTTTATTTGCAGTGTCTGTGTGTTAAAGAAGACTTGCTCGGGCCCCAAAACCATATAGCGATCTTAAAATAAGACGGTGGTACTTTTGTTTGTACAAATTTAGAAAGAAAGTACAAAACTGGTTCGATGTATCAATAGGATATAGGAATATAAGAAAGGCATTGCTGCAAGGGGTTCCCCCTACTGGTTCTGCAGTAAATGGCCGCTTGAACCTACGTGGTTATTGTTGAGGGCCAGAGCCTCACTATTACTGGCAGTACAAAAAGCCTTTTTAAAGGATCCTCATTAAATTAGTTTTGTATTCACTCCGCAAGTAGAATCATCACTCTGGAGGAGTGCAGTGCATTTAAAATACTTACTAATGTGTTCTCCTGCACTGTCAGTTCCTTGTGTCTTTTTAAAAATCATTTCTGATTTTCCCTGCCTGAAAATAATCTTTAAACATTTTTATGATGATATATTTCATCCATGCAAAATAATTTGTATAATGTGTATGTACAGTTTAAAGAATAATAATAAAGGCTTGCATCCACTGCAAGCTTAAGAAGTAGGACATAGTCAGTTCCTTATAAATCCCCTGTGTCTGCTCTGTGATTACTTCTCCTCCCTCCCTTCCTACCCCCCCCAGGTGACCACTACATTAATCGTTCCCTTGTGGGGAACGATTTTTACATTAATCGTTCCCTTGTGCTTTTTTGTTGGTTTGTTTTTTAAAAAATAGGTTTTTAGCACATATACATTTATCCCTAAACAAAACGTTCCTAGTTTTATCCATTTTTCAACTTCATACAAATGGACACATATTGTATGAATTTTTCTGTTGACTTGCTTTTTTTAACTCAGTATTTCTTTTTGTGATTCATGTGTGTTGATGTATAGAAACTTTAAACTTAGCAAGAACTTTTGGAATTTGAGGTAATAAATAAAAATTGAGATATTGAAAAAGAATTTTTTAAAACCTTGGATCTAAAGATATTTTAGAATTTTCCAAAATAGGGCCAAGTGTTTCTAGAGCATGGGAATCATGCTTATCATTATAGGAGTTTGTTTTTCTAGGCCTTATAACCCCACTAGGAAAGGGCTATTTGATAAGGAAGGTATTTAATATCTGTTTTTTTCATGGAGTTAACTCACTTTTTGTGTTTTTTATAATCTGTTGTTGCGTGCTTAAATGGACCTATTATTTCATTATACTCTAGTTTTCAATTATTTACGGTTAGTTAGCTTATGCTAGCCATTACCTAGATTTCTACACCATAGTGCCTAGGCTATAAAATGTTATGACACTCTTCATATTTCTTTCTATACTCTCCTCTTTGAAGATATTTTCCTCTCTCATAGCTCCAGATCTTGTCAACATGCATGACTCAAGATTTCCACATTCAGCATCAGACTCTCAGCTATACAACAATTCTCTCATCTCTCACTTTCCTTTGAGCCAATCACTCATGCTGTACCCTCAGACTCAATGTCTTTGAAGTATTCCTGATACTTCAAGTTGCTGGTGTTTCAATTGTAAAAGGTAGTTGACTCAACATGGCTATAACAATACTGACTTTCCCTTTCTCAAACCATTTATTCCATCTGGAACTTTTTCTTTCCTTCTTTGGTACTATTGTTCTCTTGGTTACACAGCTTGAAATTTGGGGGCTATCTTTGACTTCCTTACCCCACCTTTAAAAGGCCTCTTGCATCTAACTCTTCCTTTCCATTTCCACTATTACCACTCCAGTCTGGACCTTCATCTCCTTATATTTCAATAGTTTCCTAACTAGTTCTTCTAGTTTCTTCCCTTCAAATCTATATGGCATATTATAACCACATTTATCTTCCTCAACCATCACTTGCACTGTGTCACTTAACTGCCTGATAAATTACTTTCTAATACCTATGCATTTATTAATAGGTCCGGGCCCCTTAGTTGGTGTATTTAAGGCCGTTCACTGTCTGAATCTAATTTACCCCTACAAGATCATCTCCCAGCACTCCTGTAAATGAATGCCAGCCAAATGGAACTTCTCATTATCTCCCAGTAAATATTTTTATCTCTTCATACTCTCTCTCCATGCTCTCCTTTTCTCCATCACACCCAGTCCTTTTGAAATCTTCCTTTACCACCCTAGCTCCCAATTATCTCTTTCTTCTGTGAATTCCTACTAATTTGGCATATGCTTCTCTGTGTCATTATACATTTGGTGTTCTCTCTCTCTCCCTCCCCTTCTCCCTCCACCTCCCTCCCTCCCCCTCTCCCCCTAGGCACATGCACACGCCACATACACACGCATATATTTCTTCTCCTTGAATAGATTGCAGGCTTCTTGAGGATAGGGACTATGTCTTGAATATCTTTGGCTTGCATCAGTACCTAGCACAGTGCCTTCTGTTTAAGTAGATATTTAGTAGTAAATGTCTGTGGAATGAATGATAAAGGGCAATGAATATTTGGAGAAGTATCTTTCAACAAATAGGATCACTAATGGTAGATAAGAAATATATTTTGAGACACTGTCTCTTCTGCTTTCTGTATATATTCTTATATCTACTCCAGGGTAAACAGCTGTGTGAAGAGTGATGAGCATGTCCTGGAGGAGCTGGAAACAGAAGGGGAGAGGCAGCTAAAAAGCCTCCTTCAGCATCAACTTGATACCTCTGTCTCCATTGAAGAGTATGTACTGATTTTGCAGATAGAGAGTATCATAGACCCTCACTTCCAGGTGACAGATCCCTCTTAAAGCCTGGATGGAATAATCCTCTCCCACCACCCCCTTCTTTGGCATATTTCTACTTTTTAGGTAGGGTTTTGTTTCTATGTCACTTCCTCTAGAAAGCTTCCCATATCCCACAAAGTCTGGACCTAGTACCTTGCCTATGTCCTCCTACAGCATCCTGTATATCCCCTAACATAGCACTTAAAACCCATTATTGGCCGGGCGTGGTGGCTCACGCCTGTAATCCTAGCACTGTGGGGGGCCGAAGCGGGAGGATCGCTCAAGGTCAGGAGTTCAAAAGCAGCCTGAGCAAGAGCGAGACCCCGTCTCTATTAAAAATAGAGAGAAATTAATTGGCCGACTAAAAACATATATAGAAAAAATTAGCTGGACATGATGGCACGTGCATGTAGTCCCAGCTACTCGGGAGGCTGAGGCAGAAGGATTGCTTAAGCCCAGGAGTTTGAGGTTGCTGCGAGCTAGGCTGACGCCATGGCACGCTAGCCCGGGCAACAGAGTGAGACTCTGCCTTAAAAACAAAATTATTATCATTGCCTGTTTCCTTGCCTCTCTTCCATTGTTTTTCCACAAAAGTAGAAGCTATTTTTATTTTTTTCTTAAACTAATAAATCCTTAGTACCTAGCACAGTGTCTGATGCATAGTACACACTCAATAAATATTTTTTGAGTCAGTCATTTATTACTCCTGGATGAGGGGACTATTGATGCAATTCCACTTTGTTGTATAAGTACTTCAGTTTAGAAATAGGATGTGAGAGAGAAATTACTGATGAGTTTCTTTGTACCTCTAATAATGGTGAGCCCCCATTTCTGTGAATTGTAGCAACCTCAAGATGTTCTTACTGTCCTCCTGCATGTTTTGCAGATGTATGTCTAAGAAAGAGAGCTTTGCTCCTGGTACTATGTACAAGCCCTTTGGGAAGGAAGCAGCTGGGACTATGACTTTGTCCGAATTCCAGACACTGCATGAGAAGGACCAGGAAACTGCTTCACTCAGGGAACTAGGGCTTAATGAAACAGAAATCTTGATCTGGAAGAACCATGTTTCAGGTGAAAAGGTGAGTGGGCAATGTTTTTTTCCCTAGAAAATACACAGCAAGATCTCTTCATTTTGGCATTGAGAACCTTTTCATTTTTAGTTCTCACAAAACTGAGCTTTGTGTCTGAATCTTCTTTGTTTTTTAGGATAGGGACATTGGTAAAAGAGAAGCTGTTCCTTGACTTCTTAGCTAACATTTTCTATAAATGTTCACTTCTGGGCCCTGATCGTCTTTTTTCTTGCTTGAAGCATCAGATCATCACTTTAAGGGTATATCCTCTCTGATATATGCCATCTCATTTCTCTGATTATAGAAGACAAAACTGAGGGCAACTCCTGAAGCAATACAGAACCGTCTTCAAGATATTGAAGAAAGGATCTCAGAACGTCAGCGCATCCTTTGCCTGCCCCAGAGATTTGCAAAGAGCAAACAACTAACTCGACGAGAAATGGAAATAGAAAACTCTTTATTTCAGGGAGCCGATCGTCACTCTTTTCTTAAGGCACTTTATTACCAAGGTATGTAATCCCCACTGACTTTGATATGTTCTTTCACTGAGAGAAAGATTTAACAGCAGAGCATTAAATATGAAGAGTTAGTGAAGGGAGCAGGGGAAAGACAAACTATCACTACTCTTGAGGAATGTACAGTCCCATGAGAGAGACAAATATGTACACAGTTATTCCATGTTGCATGACAACATGGAAATTGCTATTATAGAGATTTGAATAAAATGCTGAGGGAGCACAGAACATACAGCGTCTAAGTCTAGTTGGGGGAGTCAGAAGTTGACATTGCTACTAAGTCTTGTTGGATCAACAGGTATTTGTCTGGTAAATAAGCCGGAAAGGGCATTAAAGATAGTGAGTGAATAGGAACAGGATTGTGAAAGAACCCGGTGTGTCTCAGGAACAATGAGAAGTTCAGTGTGGCAGGAATACAAGGCGTGGCAGGGAATGACAGAAGATGACACCGGAAAAAGAGATGATGCTAAATTGTGAAGGGTCTTTAGGCTGAACTATAAACTAGTACAAAATATATAGATAAATAGTGTGTGTCTTAACCAGAAAGAATTAGTTTAACAGATAAGTTTTACTAGGCACTGTGGAAGGTTCACAGAAGTTTATGAAATGCTTCCAGAGCTTGTGCCAAGTACAGTCTGGTTGGAGAGAGAAACATAACATTTAGTAACAATGCTAGATATAGTTGCTAAGTGCTGTAGGAGTTCAGAGGAGGGAAAGGCCACTGTGTATTGATGTGGTTGAAGAACGCCTCTCAGAGGACGTAAGATTTAAATGTTCTTTTTATACCACCTATTCTTTAGAAAGAAGAGGGAATGGCATTTCAGTTGCAACAGATGGTGTGAGCACTATGGAGCGTTTGGGGAAGTTGTGAGAGACAAGGTTAGAAAGGTAGCTAAAATTATGAACTTTATTTGGTGGGTAGTATAGACCTATACAGAGTTAGTTATTCAGTCAGTTAGTTAGTTTGAATATAGTTAAAGGTTTTGGGGCCAAGAGTAACATGATAAAAGCCATATTTGAAAATGGTTAATCTAGTGGCCAATAAATAGGATTGGAGAGAGGAAGAACTGCAAGCAAGGACAATGATTAGGAGGTATTACAGTCATTTAGGCATGAAGATCTGGACTAGAATGATGGCAGTGGAATTGGAAAGAGGTAGATTTAGTTGTAAGAGATACTACAAAGGAAGAATTGATAAAATTTGTTGACTGAGAATGAAGGAGGAGGGTCATTGAAGGGAATGTGTCAAAGATAATCCAGGTGTTTCAAGGTTGTGTGACTTAATAATGGACAAAATTAAGAAAGCTTTTATGGGGAAATTTTGAGGAAGGATGATGAGTTTTATTTTAAACATGTTGAATTTGTGAGAATGTCAGGATCATTAAATGCAGATATTGAGGAGACAGAAGATGCAACAGTGAAACTCAGGAGAGAGGTCAGAACTAGATGGAATTGGGAATCATCTATGTAGATGATGTGTTAAAGACATGAGAATGTTTGAATGATTTGTTAGAGACAGAAAGACCATAGACATGGCAGAGCAGTGGTGAAGGAAGGAAGTAATGAACAAATGAACAGCCTTCTGTGGAGAGATATTATAGCATACTGATTAAGAACATAGGCTCTGGAAGCAGACTGCCTAGGAAAATCCTGGCTCCCCCACTTACTAGCAATGAGATGCTGGACAAGTTATCTCTCTATGCTTCAGTTTCTTTATCTGTAAAATGAAAATATTAGTAGTAGCTATGTTATAGGCTTGTTAGGAGGATTAAGTGAGGTAGTACATGTAAATCACTTAGAGTAGTACCTGGTATTTGGGGTGGTGGGGTGGGTGGTGTATGGATCTGTTATGTTTCCTATCTTTGAAATTCCTTGCTTTAAACCTTCACAGCATACCACAAAAAGACAAGTGCAGACAAGTACATGACCTCAATGAAGAGGAAGATAAAATTAGGCACAAAAGGCAAGTCGAGAGTTTTCTTACAGTGTTAGATTTAGAAATGTAACCGAGGGTCCCAGACTTCTAAGTTGAGCACTTATTTAATTCCAGTATATGACAATGTTTGTAGGAAATGATCCAGAGGGAGCATATTATGCTGATACAGAATATTAAAGAGAGGAGTTAGTAGAAGTTGTAAAGTTTTTACATTTAGTGTTGTTGTTTTTTCTCTATACCTTTAAGTTATTGTACCAAACATAAATTGACCTTAATGATTTTTAGATCGCATTTCACAAATAATTCTGAATATTTTTATTAATCAGCAAAGTAAACTTATTTATGATGATGGCAATGATAATGGCTAATATTTTATTTTTTTAATGAACTTACAATAAAATTGCATGGGGGCTTTTTTTTGATATACAATTCTGTGAATTTTAAATCATGTAAATTAATGTAAACACCACCACAATCAAGATAGAGAACAGCTCCATCACCCTAAAACACTCCCTCATGCTATTGCTTTATAGTCACTCCCAATCCCCATTCATATTCCCTGATCAATCACTGATCTGTTCTCCATCACAGTAGTTTTATCTTTTAGAGAATGTCATATGAATGGAATCATACAATATGTAACCTATGAGACTGGCTTCTTCCACTCAGCCTAATGCCTTTGAGACTCATCCAAGTTGTTGTGTGTATCACTAGTTCATTCATTTTGCTGAGTAGCATTTCATTGTATGGACATTCCAAAGTTTGTTTATCCATTCGCTCATTGAAGTGCATTTGGTTTGTTTCCAGGTTATGGTGGTTATGAGTAATATTGATATGAACATTCTTGTACATGTTTTTATGTGAACATAAGTTTTTATTTCTCTAAGGTAAATATCTAGAAGTGAGATTACTGGGTCATATGGTAAGTGTACATTTAACTTTGTATGAAACTGCCAAACCATTTTCCAGAGTGGCTGTACCATTTTGCATTCCCACCAGCAATGTATGAGAGTTCTAGTTGCTCTACATGTTTGTCAGCACTTGGTATTGTCGGTGTTTATTTTTGGTTATCCTAATAGATGTGAAGTGGTACCTCATTGTAGTTTTAATTTGCATTTCCTTAATGGCTAATGATGTTGAACATCTTTTCATGTGCTTATTTGCCATCCTTATATCCTGTTTGCTAAAGTGTCTGTTCAAATCTTTTGCTGTTTTATAATTGGATTGTTTGTTTTTTTCCTGCTGACTTTTGAGAGTTCTTTATGTATTCCAAACATAATCTTCTGTTGGATATGTGATTTACAATATTTTCTCCCAGTCTGTAGCTTGTCTTTTCATTCTCTTAATAGTGTCTTTTGTAGAGCAAACTTTTTTATCATGGTAAAATATATATATAACATAAAATTTACCATTTTAACCTTTTTAAGTGTATAGTTCTGTGGCATTAAGTACATTCACGTTGTTCTGCAACTATTGCCACCATCCATCTCTAGAAATTTTTCATCTTCCCAAACTGAAACTCTCTGTCCATTAATCACTAACTACCCATTTTCCCCTCCCCCAGCCTCTGGCAACCACCATTCTACTTTCTGTCTATGAATTCAACTGTTCTAGGCCATTCACAGTCTGAGTCTAATAGTGGAATCATACAATATTTGTCCTTTTGTGACTGGCTTATTTTAGTTAGCATAATGTCTTTAAGTTTCATCTAGCTTGCAGCATGTGTCAGAATTTTCTTCCTTTTTAAGGCTGAATAACATTCCATTGTATGTATATGCCACATTTTGTTTATCTGTTTATCCATTGATGGACACTTAGGTTGCTTCTACATTTTAGCTATTGTGAGTAATGCTACTGTGAACTTGAGTATGCAAACATCTATTTGAGTACCTGCTTTCAATTCTTTGGATATATACCCAGAAGTGGAATTGCTGAATCAGATGGTAATTCTATATTTAATTTTTTGAGGAATGGCCATATCATTTTCCATAGAGACTGTACCATTTTACATTCCCATCAGCAATGCACAAGGATTCCAATTTCTCCACACCCTCGGCAACATTTGTTATTTTCTGTTTTTTTTCAATAATAGCCGTCTTAATGTATGTGAAGTACTATCTCACTGTGGGTTTTGATTTGAATTTCCCTAACGATTAGTGCTATTAGTGAGCATCTTTTCATATGCTTTTTGGCCATTTGTATATCTTCTTTGGAGAAATGTCTGTTCAGGTCCCTTGCCCATTTTTTAAAGGTTTTACTTGTTTATTTGTTATTGAGTGGTAAAAAGTTCTATATATTTTTTTGGATGTGAATTCCTTATCAGATAATATGATTTGCAAATATTTTCTCCCATTCCATGGGTTGCCTTTTCACTCTGTGCATAGCGTCCTTTGATGCACAGAGTTTTAAATGTTGATGAAGTCTAATCTGTCTGCTTTTTCTTTTGTTGTCTCTGCTTTTGGTGTTATATCCAAGAAATCACTACCAAATCCAATGCCATGAAGCTTCTTCCCTATGTTATATTCTGAGAGTTTTATGCTTTTAGCCTCTTACATTTAGGTCTTTGATCCATTTTGAGTTAATTTTTATATATGATATAAAGCAAAGATCCAACTTCATTTTTTACAAGTTGATATTCAGTTTTCCCAATATCACTTGTAGAAAAGACTGTCCCTTGTACTCTGAATGATATTGGCACCCCATTGAAAAATCATTTGACCATACATGTCTGTCCTTATGCCAGTACAATACTGTTTTAATAACTATAGCCTTGTAGTAAGTTTTGAAATCAGGAAATGTATTTAATTGGAGTCTGTTAATAAGGATTTATATCAGTCATTTTGCTTTTTGTTTTCTGTATGTCTTGTATCTTTTTTTATTCCTCTTTTCCTTCATTTATTCCTCCTTTTAGGTTAGATTTTTCTAGTGTGCCATTTAATTGCCCTGGGGATTACAATTAACATCTTACCTTAAATAAATTAGTTTTTTTTTTAAACAAAAGTTTATTCTTAAATGTACAATAGGCTCGAAGACAACACTTCATTTTAGCTATAGGTGGCAAAAGATGTTATGGCAGGGAATACAGATATTTAAATAGGAATCAAGGGTCATCATCGCCTCAGGCACAAGGAACAGCTTACTTTTTGCCAGATTTCTTAATTCCACTTGTAGCCAGGGGGCCCTTCCCCGAAGCCTTCGCTTTTAGCTCCTTGAGTTTCTTATGCTCTTCTTTTTGTTTCTGCTTGAACACCTTATCTTCCTCGTCCATCTCCTTGGCCTGGTTCTTGGGCTATTTCAGGGGCTTTTTCTTGCCACCTTCATGGCCGGACATGGCGCCGCTGCCCCTTCCCCAGACCCTGCCACCAGAATAAATTCGTTTTTTAATACCAACTTAATTTTAATTATATTAAAAAACTTTGTTTAGCTCTGTTCTCCCCCTCCTTTGTACTATTATTGTCATAGCAGCTACATCTTTATAGATTTTTAAAATCCTATTTTGAAGGATTTTAAAATCCTTCTAGTCACCTAGAAGAAGAAAAAGAGTTTCAACAAAAAAAAATACACTTATACTATCTTTTATGTTTACCTAGTAACCAGCATTACTAGTGCTCTTTCTTTCTTTGTGTGGATTTGAGTTACTATATAGTTTTATTTCAGCCTGAAAGACTCCCTTTAGTTTTTCTTGCAGGGCAAATCTTCAAGTGATGAATTCTCTCAGTTTATGTTTATTTGGGAATGTCTTAATTTTTTCAGTTTTGAAATATAGTTTTGCTAGACATAGAATTTTTGGTTGTCAATCTTTTTCTTTTAGCACAATTGACTATGCCATCTCATTTCTTCCTGGCCTCCATGGTTTCTGATGAGAAGTCAACTGTTAATCTTATTGAGGACCCCTTGTCTATGATGAGTCTCTTCTCTCTTGCTATTTACAAGATTAATTTTTTGTCTTTCACCTTTGACAATTTGGCTATATATCTAGGTATGTATCTCTTTGAGTTTATCCTACTTGGAGTCTATTGAGCATCTTTGATGTGTAGATTAATGTTTTTTGTCAATTTTGGAAAGTTATCAACCATTACCTCTTCAGATGCTCTTTCTGCCCCTTTCTTACTTCTTTTGAGACTCTCTTGTTGGTATCCCACAGGCTTAATGATCTCCCACAGGTCTCTAAGGCTCTGTTAATTTTTCTTCATTCTTTTTTTTTTCTGCTTTCCAAACAGGGTCATCTCCTCACACTACGTAGTTGACCTATCCTTGAGTTTGCCGAGTCTTTCTTCTGCAAGCCCAAATCTTCTGTTGAGCTGCCCCCAACTGAATTTTTTATTTCAGTTATAGGACTTTTCAACTCCAGAATTTCTATTAAGTTCTTTATTATAATTTCTGTTTATTTTTATTTCCTATTTTGTAAGACATTCTAAAACTTTCATATATAGTTCTTTATACACGGTTTCCTTTAATTGTTTGAAGAACTTTTGATAACCATTTAAAGTTCTGTCTAGTAAGCCCAACATGCTCCCTCAGGGCAGCTTACTGACTTTTATTTCTTGTGTATGGGCCATGCTTTCCTGTTTCTTTGCAATGTCTTGTATTTTTTGTTGAAAATTAGACATTTTAAATAATATAGTGTGACCATTCAAGAAATCAATCCACTTCCTCCCCCCAGGATTTGTTGTTATTGCTGCTTGTTTAGCAACTTTCCTGAACTAATTCTGTAAATTCTGTATTCCATATTTTTGGTTAGTGTAGTGGTCCTCTAATGATTGAAGAGAGTTTTCCTTAAGTGCCTTGAACTAAAAAGTCTGTTAACCTTTGCTGAGGAGCTAGCTGTGTGCATATGTTGGAGGATTCTTTCAGTGTTCAGGCAATTTACAAGTCTGCCTTAGACTTCACTTCCTGCTTGCACAGAGCCTCAAGGTCAGCGAAAAGTGACACAATAGGGTCTTCTCAGACTCTAACTTTCCTAGGCATACACACAGTCCTGCACATGTTTGTTACCTTCTAGATTCTCAGGAATATGTCTGAACTTTTAGAGCTCTTAAGGACATCTCATTACCTATTTTTCCTTTTAAGATTTTTTGTTAGCCTCTTGTTAGTCCCAACTTTTAATGCCATTTCAAGCAGCTGCAATGTTAAACAATCCCCACTGACTGGTTTTGACAAATTCCCCAGGGATAGACTATTCCCACAGAGTAAGATATGAGCCAGGTTAAAGACAAGCCCTCAGAATGTAGCTTTTCCTTGGGGTGCCAGACAGGCCATATAGTGAAAATCCTCTAAGGATGGATATATTGGGGAACTCCAGACTGTTCTACCCCCCTACAGTGTCAGCTAGGCTGCTGATTTTTACACTTCCTGTAGTTGGTGAGGTTGTTGGTTTTCAAGGCTACTATGAAGCTGAAGAGAGGGAGATGGGATTATGGAAAGTTGAAATGCTACAAACCTCACTGTTCTTACTGAGATTTAGCTGTTTAATAACTGCTCCTTGTTTTGTTATAAGCCTTCAGTTTCCAGACTTATCAAAAATTTGATTTTTGATAATTTTTGTGTTTTTTTTCTTTTATAGAATAGCAGATTTTCAGAGGTTCTTATTCCAACATTCCATAAGTACTTTCTTTACATCATTTTTTCTAGCCTATCTATATTATTATATTTGAAATGAGTTTCTCATTTAAAAAAATGAATTTCTTATAATGTGTAGTTAGATCATTATTTTCACTACTTTATCATGTTATCATTTTACATACCATAAAATCCACTCATTTTTAATGTATAATTCAGTGATTTGTAGTAAATTTACAGAGTAAATTTACAGAGTAAATTTACAGAGTTCATCAACCATCACCACAATCTAGTTTTAGAACATTTCCATCACCCCAAAGATTGCTCTTTTTTTATTATTTCAGCATATTATGGGGGTACAAATTTTAAGGTTTCAAATAAACCTTAAATAAACCCCCCTCCCCCCACAAGTCTGAGCTTCAAGCGTGACCATCCCCCAGATGGTGCACGTCTCACTCATTATGTATTAAGATTGCTCTTAATCCCCATTTCTACTGCCAGCCCAGGTAGCCACTAATCTATCTGTCTCTGTAAGGATTTGCCTATTTTAGACATTTCATATAAATGGAATCATACAATATGTGGCATTCTCCAATTTAGTACATATAATGTTTTCATTATGTCTATAACCAGTACTTTTCCCAGTCTTTACTGAGGGGTTCTGTATGCATGCTAAGCACATCTTCAACACTCAGCCACATAGTTTATAATTCCATTTTAGTCCTCACTTCCTGCTTGTGCAGCCTCAAGGTTAGTTAGAGGTGAGACCTTAGGGCCTTTTCAGGTTTTTCCTAAGCATGCACCTATAGCTAAGCATGTAGATAGCCCTATACACATGTGTGGCCTTGATTACCAGAAATATGTTGGAGCTTCTTAGAGTCCCCTATGGGCATCTCATTCTGGATTTTCCTTCTAAGCTTTTTGGTTAACCTGTTGTTTACCACAACTATTGTCTACCACCTCTGGTAGCCAAGAAATTCAACAACTGCCTCTGATCGTTTTTGACAAAAATTCCTGGGAAAAATGCTGTTGGCAGTTGGCGAGCTTTGAGTCAGGTCAAATAAAGAGAGGGTTGCTTTTGAGATTTTTCCAGGAAACACAAGACAGGTCAAATAATCATAATTCTCTGGGAATGGTGTATGGAAGGGGCTCCAACCCCATTCTTCTCCCAATAGTGGTTGCCAGGATGCTAGTTTTCTCTTTGATTTCAGGTCAGTGATTTTCAAGTTTAACCACAACCTGGGAGAAAAGAATGGAAGAATAGAGCAAATTTAAACCCTAAAAAACTCGTTATTTTTACTGTGATTCAGCTGTTTTTCTTGGTTAATTTCCAGAGTTCTGAAAAAGTTGATTCTGATATTTTTGTCAGTTTTCTCACTGCTTTTTTAGAGATTCTTACTCCACCATTTTCACTGACATCACCTCTCTTAGTGGCATCTTTTGAAGCTCTAAAGGTTGTGATTTTGACAAAGTCTAATTTATAAACTTTTTTATAACTTCTGCTTTTGGTCCTGTAATGAAGATTTAATTTTAACCCAAGATCACAAAGATTTTCTCATATGCATTCTAGAAGGTTTATAGTTTTAGCTCATACATTTAGGTCTGTGAACCATTTTGAATTAATTTTTGCATCTATATCCCAAGAATGAAAAAATAAGCACCATCTGTACTCACCATCAAATTGGTCTTAACTGATCAACATCTAAGTGCTCATATAGGAATAACATTTATCAGGCGTCAGGCAGATGGGAGGGGGGATGAGGGGATGGCTATATACATACATAATGAGTGCGATGTGCACCATCTGAGGAATGGACACGCTTGAAACTCTGACTTGGGGAGGGGGTGGCAAGGGTAATATACATAACCTAAACATTTGTACCCCAATAATATGCTGAAATAAAAAATTTGCATATAGTATAAAGTTAGGGTTACATTCATCTCTTAGCATATGGATATCCAATTGTCCTGACACTTTTAGTTGAAAAGACTACCCTTTCCCATTGAATTGTCTTGATACCTTTGTGGAAAATCAGTTAACTATAAAGGTAAGGGTTTTAATTTTTTTTCCTTTATTTTTAGCAATTTGATTGTGCCATGTCTGGGCGTGAGTTCTTTGTTATTTCAAATTCTGGGCTTCTTACTCGTTCTACTCGCTATCATTTACTTTTCACAGCCTTTAAATGTACCATAAATTCTCTCTGGGTTTTATAAGTTTATTCAGCAGGAGAGACAGGGCAAAGTGTGCTTACTTCATCTTACCCAGAAACAGAAGTCCTAATAGCTAGTAGTTTTTGAGGGTTTATTTGTGCAAGTCCTTGTGCTAAGTATTTTTACACATTAATGCATTTAAAGCTTACAAAAGCCCTGCGAGATAGTACAGTGATTATATCCATTTTACAGATAACAAAATTAAACCTCAGAGGCGATAAGTGACTTTCTCAAGATCACAGTTACTAAATGGTCATGCTAGGACTTAAATCCATGCCTGTTCTTACACAAAAGTCTGTCCTCTTGACTACAGCAGTTGTATATGTGATTTGAAAAGATGTATTGGTTTATTGAGTGTGATTTTACTATATCTTGAGACAAACGTTTTTTGGAGTTATATATATATCCCGTTTTCTAACCTGAAATCAGTGAGAAAACAACTGTATATTATCCCTAGAAATATACATCCTTTGAAATCTTAAGCTGCAGCATAATACCCTCTGACCAAAACCTTTCCCTTATCCTTCTCTCATAACTCTCTTACATCCATCATACCATCTCTTCAACCCTGTTGAAATCTCTAGTTCCTTGACCTTTTTATTTTCTCCCAATCTGTCAGCCCCTTCTCATTTCTTCTTCTTTTGAAATCTCACTTAGACTTCATCATCCATTATTTAGCCACATTCTTGACAATGAATCATTCTCCTTGCTTCTTTGTCTATGTGTCACACCCACCCAGCAAAAACCTCAACCTCAAATCAATGCAGCTAATTACCTGCTCTCTTTCTGCATCATGGCTTCTGGGTAGAACTAGAGAGAAATCATATAACTTGGTTGATGAATGTCTGTACATGTTCCTCATCTCTGCAGCCTTAAGGTAACATGTCGCCTTCTAGGTCCTTAAGTGTGGCCTTTTGACTGAATCCAAATTTTATAGAACAAATTCTTTTATTAAAAAGGGTGCAGCAGAGAAAGATGAAGCTTTTCTTGCCTCTTTTGGTGCTTAAAAAATAACAATCTTGAAATCAGAAGGCTGCAGATTCCCCACTCCTGGTCTAGAGTCTTCTCCCTTGTTCAGTAATCTATCTCCTACTCCCTAGTCAGCTCTCTATTTGATTCCTTATAAATACTGTTTTAGATCTTCATTACTCTTTCCAATCCTACTATTTCATCATTTTTAACAGATAGTCTAACATCCTATTTCAAAGGAAACACTGCCATCAGCAAGAACTTTCATCCACTTCCTGCTTCACTCTCTGCTAACTTCTGCACCCTAACTCTCATTTTCTTCTCTCTTGACTCAGTGCTAGGGAAGTCCTTCCTGCTTAAGGCTAATCTTTATACCTTTGTGCTGCATCCCATCCCTCTTATCTTCCAAGGGACCTTAGTCAATTATCCCTAGTATTACCTCTTTCATTTCAGGACTTTAACATGGTTTGTATCATTTGCCAATTTCCATGGTGTACATATTTCTACCGTGGACTATCTAAAGCAAATGATAAAATTGAAAAATGCCCTTCAATTGTTTAGCTACTTGAGCAAACAATACATTTAGATCTTTTCTTTCACTATATACCATAATAAGTAGCAGTTAATTTAAAAAATGAAATACAAGAATTTAAGCCCTAAAATTGATAGTATTAAATACACATTAATATTTTTTGATATTCAAATTGGAAAATATTTTTCATTCTTTTTTTTCAATGAAAATTTTCAAACATGGAGAAAAGTTGAAAGAATTTTATCACAAACAACTATTATATTACCATCTGGAGCAGGCGTCCTCAAACTACAGCCCGCGGGCCACATGCTGCCCGCCTAGGACATTTATCCGGCCTGCTGGGTGTTTTTGCCGCTGCTGCCTGTCCTGCTTAGTAGCTGACTCGTCCGGGCCCACAGTGTGCACTCTCCAATGGTCTGAGGGACAGTGAACTGGCCCCCTGTTTAAAAAGTTTGAGGACCCCTGATCTAGAGTCTACCATTAATGTTTTATCATATATCTACCTATTCCTCTATCCATCAATCCATCTTACTTTATTAATGTATTTTAGAAAATTGATGATGTAAATGCATGCCCCCAGATACTTCAGCATGCATATTGTTAGCTAGAGTTAAATATTTATTTACATCTTTTCTTTGTCTGTAAACTTTGCATGCAATTAAATGCACAAATCTTAAGTGTTCATTTGCCGACTTTTGACCAATATATAAATCTGTGTAGTCATGTACTGATAAATGTTTAACAACCAGCTCTCCAGAAAAAAAGGCCATGAGTTGTATCATTTGCCAGTTTCCATAACGTACATATTCCCATTGTGTCTAATTTTAAGCTTCCAGTGTGCCATCACTGAACATGGAGTTGGGAATAGATGCACACAATCATTGGACCATCTCCAGTACACACTGCATCTGTGCAACCTAACCCCTATCAACACAGAAGATTACCATCACCCCAGAAAGTTTCATCATACTTACTTTCAGTAATTTCCACCCCAACCTCCCAGAGGCAACTAGTATTTTGATTGTTTTTCCACCATAGATTAGTTTTGCCTGTTCTAGACTATAACTGGAACCATACAGTGTATATTCTTTGTGTATATATTTCTTTAGTTCAACATAATGTTTTTGAGATTCATTCATTTTGTCACTGGTATCAATAGTTCATCTTTTCTAGAGCAAATTACCACAAATCTGGTGGCTTAGAATAATAGAAATTTATCCTTTCCATAGTTCTGGAGGCCAAAAGTCTAAAATCAAGGTGTCATCAGGGCCATGGTCTCTCTGCAGTCTCTAGGAGAGTATCCTTCCTTGCCTCTTCTAGCTTCTGGTAGTCGCTAGCAATCCTTGGTGTTCCTTGGCTTATAGATGCATCCTTCCGATCTCTGCCTCTGTTATTACATGGCAATTTCCCTGTGTGTCTGTATCTGTCTTCACATGGCTTTCTTATAAGGATACCAGTCGTTGGATTTAGGTCCCTATTAGTGTGCACTAATCGAGTATTACCTTACCTTAATTCAACGACATCTGCAAAGACCCTATTTTGAAATAAGTTCACAGTCTGTGCTCCAGATGAACATGAATTTTGGAGGTATACCATTCAAACCAGTATAGTTCGTCCTCTGACCTCCAAAAATTCACATCTGTCCACATGCATCACAATATCCCCAAAAGTCTTAACTCATTCCAGCATCAAGTATAAGTCCCAAATTTCATCTAAAAGTTCTAAGTCTTATTATCTAAATCTAAATCAGGTATGGGTGAGGTTCTGGATATGGTCCATCCTGGGGCAAAATTCCTCTCCATGCAGAGACCTGTGAAACTAGAAAACAAGTTATCTGCTTCTAATATACAATGGTGAGACAGGCATAGGATAGATATTCCAATTCTGAAAGGGCAAAAAAGAAGAAATAAAAGGTTTACTAGTCTAAAGTAAGTTTGTAGCCCAGCAGCATAAATTCCATTGGTTTTCAAGGCCTGAAAGCTCAATGCTCTGTCCTCTGGGCCTACCTCTCAGCCCACTAGGGCAGCTGCAGTCCCATCCTCTCTAGCCACTCCATCTGTGTGGCTTTGCTCTTACAGTCTTCCTTCCTTCATTTTGTCCTTTCTCTATCTCTTTCACACCAGGCTGGCACTGTGTCTGCTGGTGTAAAATTCTCAAAAACCTTGTCAGTCTCATATATGTCAAGAGATCCACACCATTAGACATGAGGGATCTCTACAGATTCTTCCTAGATAACCTCATCTCTGTTCCTGGCTTCTGCTGAGATGGTTGATTGGATCCATCAGTCACACCCCTAATCTTGTTGGTTTGTCCAGCCACACCTTTGGCCCTGTTTCCAGAGTATGCTATCTGGATAAGCTGAGAATTTTCCCAGTCATTAAGTGCTGTTTCCTTTTTCCTTAACAGTTCCTTCCTCAATTTACCTCTTGCCCCTCTCACTTTATTATACGCATCAAAGAGAAACCAGCCTGCATCTTCCACACTTTGCTTCAAAATCTCAGCTAAATATCCAAGTTTATCACTTTTAAGGACTTTTCACCCAACAGCAGAACTCAATTTAGCACCAAGTTTCTGCCACTTTATAACAAAGATTACCTTTCCTCCAGTGTCCAGTAACATGTTCTTCATTTCCTTCTATGGCCTCACCAAAAAATACCTTTAACATTCACATCTCTAGCAACATTTTGTTCATGGTGTGTGTGTGTGTGTGTGTATTCTCTAAGATGGCAGAAGCTTTCTCTATTGTCTTCTTTACTTCCTTCTAAGCCCTCACGAGAATCGTCTTTAACATCCATATTTCTGCCAACCGTCTCCTCAAGCAATTTAGGCTTTTACTATCAAGCACCTCAAAATTCTTCCAGCCTCTACTCATTACCCAATTCCAAAGCCAATTCCACATTTTTAGGTATTTGTTACAGCAGCATCCTACTTTCCGGTACCAAAATCTGTATTAGTTTCCTAGGGCTGCCATAACAAAGTACCACAAAGCGAGTGGATTAAAACAACAGAAATTTATTCTCTCTCAGTTATGGATGCTAGAAGTACAAAATTAAGGTGTTGGCAAGGTCGATTCCTTCTGGAAACTCTGAAGGAGAATATGTCCTATGCCTTTCTCCTGGCTTCTTTTACCAGCAGTCTTTGGCTTGCAGATGCAGCACTCCAGTCTCCACCTCCATCATCACATGGCATTCTCCCTGTGTGACTGTGTCTCTGTATCTTCACATGGCCTTCTAACAAGGATATGAATCATTGGACTTAGGGCCCACCCTAATCTATTACCTCATCTTAACTAATTATATTTGCAAAGACCCTATTTCCAAATAAGGTCATATTCTGAGGCTCTGGGTAGGCATGAATCTTGGGGGGTATACTATTCAGCCCAGCACTTTTACTTATTGCAACTTTTTTTTTTTTTTTTTTTTTTTTTTGAGACAGAGTCTCACTCTGTTGCCTGGGCTAGAGTGCTGTGGCGTCAGCCTAGCTCACAGCAACCTCAAACTACTGGGCTCAAGTGATCCTTCTGCCTCAGACTCCCGAGTAGCTGGGACTACAGGCATGTGCCACCATGCCCGGCTAATGTTTTCTATATATTTTTTAGTTGGCCAATTAATTTCTCTCCATTTTTAGTAGAGACTGGGTCTCACTCTTGCTCAGGCTGGTTTCAAACTCCTGACCTTGAGCAATCCGCCCGCCTCGGCCTCCCAGAGTGCTAGGATTACAGCTGTGAGCCACCATGCCCGGCCTTATTGCCACTTTCTCATCCCTTATTCATTTTTTTGCAAGCCATATTTCTTTTATAATGAGATGGATCATGCCAAATAGTGCTTAAGACATGTTTAATCAGATCAAGAAACAGAACATTGTCAGTACTCCAAAAGCCTCTCACAAATCACAGCTCTCTCCCCTCCAAATATAACTAACCACTGCCTGACTTGTGATAATAATTTCCTTTATTTTCTTTATATTTTTACCACCTGTACACACAGTAGTAGACAGTGTTTACTTTTGCCTGTGTTAGCTTTGCTGAGTGGCAGTATTGTAGCCAATGAGGTTTATCCAAGGTGTGATTATTGCTAATTGAAAACTTCTCCCCATACCCCACCATGATGACTTTCAATATAGTTGGCATTGGCAATTTTTGAAAGTCCCTACAGGGACTGAGTTTAAAAAAATAAATAAATAAATAAATACATACATACATATATACAAGTTCTGCCTCTGTTTAAGCATTATATCAATGAATTATACTGTGTGTAGTCTATTGGGTCTTTCTTTTCTACTTAACATTGTATTTGTGAGATTTATCCATATTGCTATGTGTAGCCATAATTCATTAATTTTCATTGAAGTATAGTATTCCTTTATATGAATATACCACAACTTATTTATCTATTCTACCATAGTTGGACATTTGGGTTATTCCCATTTGGGGGGCTATAAGTATCAGTCCTGCTACTGTGATCATTCTTATATGTGTTTCCTGGGACACATGTACAGGAGTTTCTCAGGGTATTGTCTAGGAGTGGAATTCGAGGGGTAAAGAGTTCACACATCCTCAACTTTAATGAATATTAACTAATTTCTGAAGGGATTTCCCCAAGTTAAAATTCTACCAACCAGGTAGGAATGTTCAGGTTGCTCTACATCTTTATCCACACTGGGTATTGTCAAACTCCAAACTAATGAATATTTACTCATATTTTATTGTGTTCTTTTTTTCCTTTTATTAATAGTTAACATTTATTTATGTTACTCTTTATTTTTTAGTCTAGTCAAGTGTTATTTTCTTCAACCTTTTTTTTGAAAAATTTCAAATGTGGAAAAAAATTAAAAGAATACATCCATACCCTTCATCTACATTCACCAGCTGTTGACAACTTGCCACATTTGCTTTACCTCTCTCTTCCTCTATATGGATATGTGTGTATGTAGTTTGGTTATTGCTAAACTGTTTGAAATAAGTTTCAGGCATAACAAAGTTTTACTCCTAAGTACTTTATTATGTATCTCCTGAGAATAAGGACATTCTCCTATATAATCACAGTATTATGATCACTCTTAAGAAATTAACATTGTTGCTCTAATATTATCTAATACACAGTTTATAATCAGATTTCTCAATTTTATTTATTTTATTTTTTTAAATTAACATAACCTCAAGATTTTATTGTCTTCATAATAAAAGACACTTAGAACTGGATCACTTGGCCCTTTCTCTTCTTATCTCCATCCAGTTCAAAATGCTTGCATCTCTTAATAGCCAGCATTCTCTTAGATCTGCAGTTGGGCTCCACACACTCAAGCCTCAGCACAATCTTCTTTGTAGTTTTAGCCTTTTTCTGGAAAATCAGTTTAGTCTGCCCACCATAGCCACTCTGCTTCCTGTCATAATGAATCCTTGCCCTTCTTGTACTGTGTCACTTTGTAGGGTTAGTGCTTGCCACATTTCTTACAGAAAGTCCAGCAGGTTTTAGGAACGTTCACCATGTTTGCATGTGTGCTATTGGCAATGAAAGAAAGAGCAGATTTCTCAATTTTAAATCCAAGATACAATCAGGGATCACACATTGCATTTAGTTTGCTTTAGAACAGTTCCTTTAGGATGTGGATGGGTATTTTTTCAGGAGTCCAGACTTGTTTGTTTGTTTTGTTGTGGTTTTAATTTCATTTTCTTGATAACTAATGATGTTGGGTACCTTCTCACACATTTACACATTTATTGACCATTGGGACAGCCTCCTTTGTGAAATGGCTATTCACATCTTTTGCCCATTTAGTAAATGTGAAAATATCTATTGACTGCCTGAATGTCTTTCCATCTGTTTGTATCTTTGCCCAGATGTAGTCTTGGTTCAGAGGTCACTTAAGGTATGTATCAAACAATAGCTCAACCCAAAAGCCTTAAGATATAGCAGATCTCAGTGATTACTGTTATACCTTCTTCCTACAGGGAGGAGGGAGCCAGGAAACTGTTGGGGTTATACATTCTGAATTGGGGTTATACATTCTGAATATTCTACCTCCAATTTTCTTATCTAACTTTAGGTGCATTTTCTTATAAATTTATAAAAGTGTTTTTATTATTGCAGATACTTGTTCTTTGTTGGTTATATATGTTGAAAATGTCTTGTCCCATTCTGTAGTTTATCATTTCACAACCTTTATGGCCTCTTTTTGGTGAACAGAAGTTCTTCATTTTTTTATGTAATAAAATGTACTAATTTTTCCTTCTTAATTAGTGTTTTTTGTGCTTTGGTTAATAAATCTTTCCCTACTTTTGAGTACAGGAATATATTGCTCTTTATTCCAAAAGCTTCATGTTTTTGTCTTTCATGTTTAAGTCTTTAATCCACTTGGGATTGATTTATGTATATGTTATAAATAAGGGTTTCAGTTTCTTTTTCTCCTCATATAGATAGCCCTTTATTCTAACACCAAATATTGAAAATGTCTCTGTGCTGTTACTGTATTGCTACCTCTGTCATATATATCAGGTGTTCGTATATGGATGGGTGCTCTTCTGGATTTTCTCTTTTGTTTCTTTGGTCTTTTTAGGTATTCTACAATCAATAATATATAGTCTAGTTTTCTAATGTTTTGATATCTGGTACAGCAGAATAATTTCTTCCACCTTGTTCTTCAAAAGTATTTCAACTACTTTTAATACTTTGTCTTTCCATGTAAATTTTAGAATCAGTTTTTCAAATTATACCTGCACACAAACCTTTATATGATTTTTATTGGGATTACATTTAGTGTTTAAATCAATTGAGGTGAATTGACCTATTTATAATGTGAACCTTCAAATCTTCAAATGTGAACATGCTATCTTTCTATTAATTTAATTATTCATTAATGTCTTTCAGTATATTTTCTGTTTTCTATTCTTTCTCACATTTTGTGAGACTGAATAATTTATTTTTAAACATTTTTATTGAGGTATATAATTTACATATGATAAAATTCACCTATTGTAAGTATTCAATTCAGTGATTCTTAGTATGTTTATAGAATTGTACAATGGAATCCACAATCCAATTTTAGTACATTTCCATCACCTGGCAAAATTCCCTTGTGCCTACTTTAATTATATGACTCCCATATATACCCCAAGCCTCTGTCTGTATAAATTTGTCTTTTCTAGTTATTTCATATAAATGGACTCTTACAATATGTGGTCTTTTGAATCTGGCTTCTTTCAGGTAGCGTAACGTTTTTGAGATTCATCCATGTTGTAGCAAGTCTGTAGCAATTTGTTCCTTTTTATTGCTAGTTTTCTATTTTATAGACATATCACATTTTTTAATTTCTTCACCACTTTATGACATTTAGGTTGTTTCTACTTTTGGGCTGTTATGAATAATGTTGCTTTGAATATCTCAAGTTTTTGTGTGGACATGTTTTCATTTCTCTTGGATGAGTGGAATTTCTGGGTTATGTGGTAATACTGTGTATAACCATTTGAGGATCTGCCTAACTGTTTTCTAATGTGGTTGTACCATTTTATTTGTTATTACCTGTCTTTTTATTACAGCCATATTAGTGTGTGTGTACTGATACCTCATTGTGGTTTTAATTTGAATTTCTGTAATAACAAATGATCTTGAATACCTTTTCATGTGCTTATTAGCTATTCATGTGTCTTCCTTGGTGAAATGTCTGTTCAAGCCTTTTGTCCATTTATTTAATTGGGTTGTTTTCTTAGTATTGAGTGATAAGAGTTCTTTGTGTATTCTGAATACAAGTCTTCTATGAGGTGTATGATTTGCAAATGTTTTCTTCTAGTCCGTAGTTTGTCTTTTTGTTTTCTTAATGGTGTCTTTTGAAGCATTAAAGTTTTTAATTTTAATGAAGTTCGATTTATCAATTTACTATTTTATGACATATCTAAGAAATCTTTGTTGAACTAAACATCAGAAAGATATTCTCCTATTTTTTCTTCTAGAAATATTTATAGTCTTTGCTTTTACATTTAGATCTAGTATGCATTTGAGTTAACTTTTATGTGTGAGGTAAAGGGTACAAGTTCATATTTTTGTATGTGGATATACAATTGTCCGAGCACTATTTGTTATAAAGGCTATCATTTTCCCCATTGTCTTGGACCTTTGTGGAAAAATCAATTGACCATAAATGTAAGGATTTATTTCTGGACATTCAACTTGGTTCCATTGATCTATATGCCTATCCTTATGCTCTAAATAAATCTCTTTATTGTACCTTTGTATTAATTGTAAGTTTTGAAATTGGGTAGTGTGATTCCTCCATTTTTATTTCTCTTTTTTAAAATCAATTTTTCTATTCTAGGTCCTTTGTATTTTCATGTAAATTTTAGGAGGAGCTTGTCAATTTTTCTACCAAAAAAAAAAAAAGCCTACAGGAATTTAGTTGAATCTGTAATTCCATTTGGGAAAAATTGCATTTTAATAATGAATCTTTTAATCCATGAACATGAAATGCCTCTTCCTTTATTTAGATCTTCTACAATTTATTTCAACATTGTTTTGTAGTTTTTAGTTATAGTTCTTTTATTAAATTTAATCCTTTGCTTCTTTTATTGAATTTATTTCTAAACATTTTATTGATTTTAATGCTCTTGCAAATATAATTATTTTCATATTTTATTTTCTGATTGTTATATGCTAGCCTATAGGAATATAGTTGATTTTTTTATATTGATTTTATATCATGTGACTAAACTCTTTTATTAGTTCTAATAGTTTTATTATGGATACCTTAGAATTTTCTATAAAAACAATCATGTTTCCTGTGAATAAATATAGTTTTACTTCTTCCTTTCCCATTTGGATGCCTTTTTTTTTTTTTTTTTTGCCTCCTTGTACTGTCTAGAACCTTCGGTACAGTGTTGAATGGAGGTGATGAAAGCTAACGTACTTGCCTTGTTCCCAGTCTTAAAGGAAAAGCATTCAATTTTTAACCATTAAGTAGGATCTTAGCTTTAGATTTTCTGTGCATGCTCTTTGGCAATATATTACTTTCCTATGGGTGCTATAACTAATTACCATAAAGTTCATGTTTTAAAGCAAGGTAAATTTCTTCTCTTACAGTTCTAGAGGTCAGCAGTCCTAAAATCAAGATGTTGGCAGGGCTGCACTCCTCCTAGAGTCTCTGGGTGAGCCTTGTCCAGCTTCTAGAGGCCACCTACATTCCTTGGCTCATGGCCCCTTCCTCACATTACTCCAACTTCTACATTCATCATCAAATCTCCTATCCCTGACCTTAATGCTTCCTTCTTATAAGGACTCTTGTGATTACATTGGCTCTACTGCATAATCCAGGATAATCTCCCTATCTCAAAATCCTTAACTACATCTGCAGATTCCCTTTTCCTACATAACTTACCATTTTCACAGATTCCATGGATTAGGATCTAGACATCTTTGAAGGGGGGCATTCAGCCTACCACAGGCAGACTGAAGATATTCCCTTCTATTGCTAGTTAACTGAGGTTTTTTATTATTAATATTATGAATGGATCTTGGATTTTGTTTAACATTTTTTCTGTATCTACTGTGGTGATCATGTGGTTTAAAGTTTAATCTATTAATATGGTGTATTGTATTAATTGATTTTTAGATGTTACACTAATCTTTCATTCGTGGGATAAGTCCCACTTATAAGTATATAATCATTTTGTATGTTGCTGGATTAGGCTTCCTAATATTTTATTAAGTATTTTTGCATCTATGTTCATGAAAGATATTGGTCTATGGTTTTCTTGTGATATCTTTGTTTAGCCTTGGTATCAGTGTAATACTGACATCATAGAATAAATTGGAAAGTATTCCCTCTTCCTCTATTTTCTGAAAGTGTGTAAGACTGGTATTATTATTTCTTTAAGTATTTGATAAAATTCACCAATCAAGCCACCTGGACCTGGGTTTTTCTTTGTGGGTAGTTTTTTGATTACTAATTCAACCTCTTGTTTTTTTTTTTTTCCTTGTTATAGGTTTATTCAGCTTTTCTCTTTCTTGAGTCTACTTTGGTAATTTATAACTTTCTATGAATTTGTCCATTCAAATAAATTTTCTAATTTGTTGGCCTAAAGTTAGTCTTAATATTCCTGCATAATTGTTTTTCACTTCTGTAGGATCAGTACTGATGTTTCTTCTTTAATTCTTGATTTTAGTCATTTTTGTCTTCTCTGTTATTTTCTTGGTCATTCTAGCTAAGGGTTTGTCATTTGGTTAAACTTTTCAAAGAACCAGCTTTTGGTTTCATTGATTTTCTCTATTTTTCTGTTTTCTATTACAAGGAAAGATTATTCCTTAATCTTCATTTGTTTCTTTTGTCTGCTTGCTTTGTGTTTAGTTTACTCTTTTTATAGTTTCCTAACTTAGAAGCTCAGGTTACAAATTTGAAACCACTCTTCTTTTCTGAAACAGGCATTTAAAGTTATAGATTTCTCTCATATGGATATAGCAATGTTTTAGCCGCATCCATAAATTTTGATATGTTGTATTTTCATTTTCATCCAGGTCCAAATATTTTTAAATTTTCCTTTGTGAGTTATTTGACCTATGAGTTATGTAGAATTGTGTTGTTTAATTTCCATGTATTTGTGTTTTTCCATATTTCTTACAATAGTGGATCACTAATGTAAGTTCATTGTAGTTAGAGAACATACTTTTTATGATTTCAGTCTTGTTAAATTTTTTGAAACATACTCCCACCTTGGGCCCTTGCTCTAATATCAGTATGATATATGCTCTTACTTTCTTCAGGTCTTCACTCAAATGTCACCTTCCCAATGAGACCTATTCAGACCAACATTAAAATTGTAACCATCATTACTACTACCTCATAGTTCTTTCACTCTTACCTTATTGTATTTTTTTCCTTTTCATAGCATCCATAACCTTCTAACATACTATATAATTTACCTTCTGTGAAGGTATGGCTCTTTATTTATTGATGTATCCTAAGAACCCATAAGAATGCTTGGCTCAAAATAGTCACTGAATAAGTATTTATGAGTGTAGACATTAGTATTTTCATCTACTTGGACTGCAGCTGAAATTTGCTACTTATGGGTTATAGTATTTCTTTATAGAAATTTACCAGAATTTTATAATTCTTCTTAGATAGACATTTATATTTTTGTTAGTTCCAGGCAATTATAAATAGCACTGATCTGAAAATTCTTCTTATAATGTCCTCATACATATATGTCTACATTTTTCTAAGGTATATATGTGGGAGTAGAATTAATGGGTTGTATGTTGAACATATATTCACCATTAGTAAATAATGTCATACTGATTAGCACTGTGGCTACACATTTCCACCAGCAATATGTGAGGGTACTAGTTGCTCTTCAATCTCACTAACATGTGATATTAGCATTCTTTTTAATTTTTGCCAATATGTCAGTTTTCTATAATTATCTCATTCCCTTCCTAAACTGCATTTCCCTGAATTCTAATGGTTGAGCGCTTTTACACATATTTATTAGCTATGTATATTTCTTCTTTTGTGAGACATCTCTTCAATATTTTGCCAATTTTCCTAATGGTCATCTATCTTTTTCTTTAATTTGTAGGAGTTATATATATATTCTGGATTGAAGTTCTGTAATAGTTTTTTTGTGTAGCAAATGACTTTTTCTATTCTTTGGCTTTTCTTTTCCATCTCTTTATGTCATTTTAATGAACAGAAGTTCTTAATTTTAATATAGTTGAATTTATCAATTTTTTCCTTAAAGATTAGTGTTTTTTGTGTCTTTTCTTTTTTGAGACAGAGTCCCACTCTGTTGCCCAGGCTAGAGTACCATGCGGTCAGCCTGGCTCACAGCAACCTCAAACTCCTGAGCGATCCTCCTGCCTCAGCCTCCCAAGTAGCTGAGACTACAGGCGCACACCACCACGCCTGGTTAATTTTTTCTATTTTTAGTAGAGACAGGGTCTCACTCTTGCTCAGGGTGGTCTTGAACTCCTGAGCTCAAGCAATCCTCCCACCTCAGCCTCACAGAGTGGTAGGATGAGGCTTGAGCCACCATGCCCGGCCTCTTTTTGTGGCTTAAGAAATACTTCCATCACTACTACTGTGCCTTGCTGGTGGAAATACAGAATAGTATAACTCCTACAGAGTGAAATTTAACAGTATATAGAAAAATTACATATACATTTACCTTTTGTATCAACAATTCCACTTCTTAAAATCTGTTTTAAAAATATACTGGAAAAATACCAAATCCTGTGTGCAGAAGGCTGTCTGTCAGGGTATTATTCATAACAACGTAATATTGGATACAAGACCAATGTGTATCAGTAGAGGAATAGTTGAATAAACTATGGTACATCCACACAATGGAGTACTTCGCAGACACAAGAAGAAGAAGAGCTCTACACATTAATATGGAATTATCTCCAGGATATATTATTCAGTACAAAAAAGTAAGTTGTAGAACAGTGTTTATAGTAAGTTACTTTATGTAGGAGAGGGGTATAACTAATGAATTTTTTTGTGTGTGTGTGCCTGTTTGCTTATATTTTCAAAAAAGAAACAATAAAACCATAAGCTAAAACATAATAAAAATATTATTTATGGGGAAGGGTGGGAAGGGGATGAAGGGGACAGAGATGGAAGTGAGACATATGTGAAGGTACTGTATAACAATTTTCACCTTAGATCGATGTAAATATTTTGCAAAATTAAAAAATTTAATCAAAAAGGTAAAATAATCCCTAAAATTCAAAAACTACCTGTAGTAAATGAACCTAATGATATATAGAGTTGGTAGCATAATCACACCGAGAAAACAATTACTTATAGTGAATTTAAAACAATATTTGTATATTTCTAATGAAATATAATCTAAGGACAAAAGTAACTGTGAGGAAATATAAATAAAAATAATATAAATAAATATAAATAAAAATATAAAACTAAATATAAAAAATAAAACTATATATTTAGTAGTTTTATTGTTGATGGTCATATTAGTATTGTTGTTAACATTTAAAATTCTATAAATATATTCTAGGAAGAAGCTAATAAATAATTTTGCTAATGTTATTTTAAGCATATAGAAAGAGATATAAGCCCAAAATCAAGGAATTTAAGTAAAAACCTTGTGATCTTAAATTCGAATTGGAAATACCAATATGAACTCATTATTTATTTTTCTCTTAAAAAATGTCCTAACTTTATCCACTGAAAATGCCTAGAAGCAACAACTCAACAGCAGTGAGCACACCTAACAACACACTGTCGTTTCTAAATACCACTTCCCACTAAAAGGAACCAGGGGTCCTTAGGGAAATATTCCAGGTTTTGGTTAGGAAGTATGCAAGATGAGCTTGGGATATCTTGCTGTGCCAGAAGACTGGGAAGCAATACAAGAGCCTATTTGAAGGTCATAAGTAGGATAATTTAGCCACTAAAAAGAATATTGACTACATTTAATTGACATACATGAAATATATGAAAATATTTGGTCACCATTGGACATTTCTAAGGTACCAACTTATTACTCTCATAATTGGTAAATAATGGAAAGAATCAAGCATTTATCCTGCCTTTCCTGTATGAACTGCATTTTAGGAAACCAAATAGTTGATGACAGTAAGTTCATTATAGAATTCCAGATAATAAAAAAGAAATAATAAAATTAGGAAAACCCCATTTTATAACTCTTAATAAATTAATAGATCTAGGCAATGTTCATCAATGGATATAAAACTCATTCGGTGAAAGGTGAATGGGCAAACTTAATGGAAGGATGAAAGTAACACCACCTGACTCCACTGATCAATTTCAGCATCACTAAAAATGGGACCACCAAACATTTATATGCCTTATGACATGATGCAATAAGAAATACACATCTATCTATGAAGGATTCTTGCCTAAAAATATTGAACTTACATCTAATCAAACCTCTAGATCAGCATTGTCCAATGCCACTTTCTGCAATGATGTAAATAGTTTTTTTCTGTCTGTCCAATATGGTATCCACTAGCCACATATGGCTGTTAAGTACTTGAAATGTGATAAGTTTGGCTGAGGAACTGATACTTTAAAATTAATTTAAATGGACACATGTGACCAGTGGCTACTGTATGAGATAGCATAGTTCTAGATTTAACTGCCAAGAAATAGAGGGGATTAAAGGAACAAGTTAAACAACACTCATAGAGAAATAGTTCATCAAATTCATGTGTTCATAGAATAAATGTGGCTTCTCTAACAAATCAAAGGATGGGAGGGAAATGAGCTAAAGGGGTGGGAGGGAAGAGGTACTGTTTTAAAATAAAAAAGACTTAAGAAATATATTAGCCAAAGGCTGGTTTAGATCCTAAATCAAATAACCAAATGTAAAACAATATCTTTGAGATAATCAGGGCAATTTGAATATGAACTTGGTATTAGATGATGAGGAGTTATTAATTTTGTGAAGTATATAATGCCACACTGATTATATTTTTAAAACATCCTTATCAGTTAGAGGTGCATATACTTGCATAACCCTGAGTCTTAGGTGCCTCACTTGCCTCACCATAGTTCTGGCCTTGCTTGAGATGCAATGTAATAAGATAGCTATATACTATTGTAATTTGTCACAGGTTATAAAGACCTGTCCCAGCAGAGTTTCCATCTCTGAGATCTAGGATTTAATTTTTATTAATTTGTCGAAGATTGTATTGGTAGGCGTTGTAGAACTTCCCTGTCTCTTTGTCTTGATCCAGATGAAACCCAAAAGAAGAACAAAGGTGATCCCATGAACAACTTGGAAAGTTTTTACCAAGAGATGATTATGAAAAAACGTCTTGAAGAGTTCCAACTTATGAGAGGTGAACCCTTTGCTTCCCACTCACTGGTCTCAGCTACATCAGTGGGTGATAGTGACACAGCTGAGAACCCGTCATTACTCCAGGACGAGGGAAAACAGGCAGCACAGGGTAAAGGTCCCAGTCTCGATGTGGCAAACGTTATTGATTATTCACCTGAGCAGTGTTGGACTGGGCCTAAGAAGCTGACGCAGCCAGTAGAATTTGTCCCAGAAGATGAGATCCAGAGAAATCGTTTGTCAGAGGAAGAGATCCGAAAAATTCCTATGTTTTCTTCATATAATCCAGGGGAGCCAAACAAGGTATAGGCCAAACCAAGAAAAACAACATGGGTTGTTTTCACTTTTATTTACCTCTACCTAAATTAATACTTTTAAATTAACTTTGATTATACCAAAGAATCTTGACATAGGCACAGTGATTGTGTTTATCCTTGACCTTGATTATTCCTTCTCTGCATACTATATAAGTAGCATATTTCCTATAATGTTCTTTGTGCTAAGATCCTAAACTACCCTTAGAAATTTTAAGAAGTCTTGATGAGACTCTAGTCTATACCTACTAGAAGCCCTGAATTGAAGGAAAAGTAACCTCCAATTTCCTAGGCTAGTAATAATCAAGTAGTATTCATAGGACTATCATAGCTGATAGCCATGGTGCCTTTGGAATTAGTCAATAAATAGACTGCCTGATTCTGAGTAGGGTTTACTATTACCACATGAGCTTTCTCTTCAGAGTGCTCCACCTGGCTTTCATATGACATATGACTAAGTTGCTATTAGCAAAGCAGCAGAGTAAAAAGCACAGGTCCTCTAAGCTTTGAGAAATTGGAAAACATGTAACCAAGTAATATTGTAAATAGTCCTTGTTTTATTGATCAAATCATTATTTCACATTCATGCTATATGTTACACCTGGAATGGAAAATTCATTACCATGTTACCCAAAGAGGCAACATAAGCCCCTGGAGCATGCACTTTGTTGTATCTAATTTAAATAGTTTCTAACTGTCCCTAATTTTTTTTAAAAAAGCCATTGTAGAAGAAGGATATTAAAATAGTTTCCTTTGAATGATTGAATTTCTAATATATTCTTGCTGTTAGTTCAAGGGTAGCTTGATTTTTATTTACTTTTTATTATGAAATGTTACTAATATACCAAAAGTTATATAAAATAATATAGCAAACACCTGTATACTCAGCTAGTTTTTACCAATCTTTATCAATTCCCAATAGTTTCTATGTTTTAGTTAAAAAAATAAAGCATTATAGATAGATATACCTGAAGACTTACATGTATCCCTCACCAATCCCATTCTCCTTTCTCCTTTCCAGATGTAACCACTATCCTGAATTCACTATTTACCATTCCCATACACATTTTTATATTTTTTACTATATAACTGTATATTTTTAAAAGTTACAGTTTTATACATTTTAAAACTATATAGATCATATACTCTACGTATCCTTCTATAACTTGTTTTTTGACTCAATATACATAAAATTTTTGAAATTTGTTTCAAATGATATAAAGGAACTATATAGTATTCCATTGTAGGAATAGACTAATATGTATTTATCCATTTTCCTGAAGATTTGTCCTTTTTATTATTTTGCTATTACAGATAATTCTGCAACAAATATTATTGTACATATATCTTGTTGCACATGCAAGAGTTTATCTAGGACAGTGTTTTTCAAACTTAGGTTACAGTCAGAAGTTTAAAACCAGCAGATTTTTATTTTTTATTTTTGATGAAACGAACTGGAATAGAATGGAAATATCAAAATGCATTCCATACAGTTAGGATGATTACTGTTTCTTAAATCTTTTATTTTATGTGTGTCTGTATGTGTGAGAGAGAGGTGTATAGGCCACATTGTAGGTTTTAATTCTTCTTGTAGATCTCAGTAAAACAAGTTGGGAAAGTGTCACTTTGTTGCAGTGGTTCTCAAATGTTAGTGTGCATCAGAGTCACCTAGAGGACTTATTAAAACACGCTGGGCTCTACTCCTACAATTTTTGACTCAATAGACCTGGATTGGAGCCTGAGAATTTGCATTTCCAGCAAGTTCCCAAGAGATGCTGATGCTGCTGGTCTGAGAGTAACATTTTAAAAATCACTGTTCTGGGTTATATACATCAGAGTGGAATCACTGTGTATAGGGTATGTATATCTTCAACTTACAATGAGCAGGGTTTAGAGATTCATTTCACATTCTTGCCAAAACTTTGGAGTATTAAATTCTTTATTTTGCCAGATGAAAATGTTTGAAAACGTATGTCATTGTTTGAATGTGCATGTTCCTGATTTCCAGTGAGTTTATGCATGTATGCATGCATTTGTTAGCCATTCAGCAAAACTCTGTGACTTACCTGTTCCATTCCTTTGCCCATTATTTGATCATATTTGTTTTTTCATATTTATCTATAGGGATTATTTTTAAATTCTGGGTATATATCCTTGCTATTTATCTAGCAAATATCTTCTCCCAGTTGGTGGGTAGTTTACCTTTTAACATAGTTTCTGATGTCTTTTGTTGAGTAGAAGTCTTTCATTTTAAAGTTATCAAATTATCATTATTTCATTCAATAGTTTGTGCTTTTTGAGTCATTTTAAAGAAATCCTTCCCTACAAATCTATAAGAAAAACACAACCCAATAAAAATGGGCAGAAGCTACAAACAGGCAATTTACAGAGGCAAAAACATAAATGGCCAAAAAACTTAAGAAATCTCATTAGTAATCAAGGAAATGCAAAATAAAACCACAATAATATATACCATTTAACACTCAGGATGTTGGTGTGTATTTAAAGCCCTAACAATGCCAAGTATTGGTGAACATATGGAACAGTAAAAACACTAATAAACTTCCAGGGGGAATGTAAATGAGTACAACCACTTTCAAGAATATTTTGGCAAGGTGGGCACGGTGGCTCACATCTGTAATCCCAGCACCTTAGGAGGCCGAGGCAGGAGGATTGCTTGAAGCCAGGAGTTTGAGATGAGCCTGGGCTACATAGTGAGAGCCCCATCTCTACCAAAAAAAAAATTTAAAAATTAGCCAGGCATAGTGGCACTTGCCTATAGTCCCAGCTACTCAGGATGCTGAAGCAGGAGGGTCACTTGAGCACAGGATTTTGAGGCTGCAGTGAGTTATGACTGTCCCAATGCACCCCAACCTGGGCGACAGACTGAGACCCCATCTCTAAAAACTAAAAAACAAAAAGAATATTGTGGCAATAGATAGTAAAATTGAACATGTTCGTATACTGTAAGTCATCAGTCTCACTCCTTGGTGTCTATCTTAGAGAAACTCTTACGCATGCACTTTAAAGGATGTTATAATGATGCTTGTTGTAGCATTGTTTTTAAACAACATACATGTTCATCAGCAGGAGAACAGATAGAGCATGGTATGTTCATAAAATAGAATACTACACAGTAGAGAAAATGGATAAAATAGAATTATAGGTATCAATGTGGATGAAATTCACAAACATAATTTTGAATAAAAATGCAGTTGCAGACTTCTCTTTTCAGCTTCAACATGTAAAGTGCTTGGAAGTCATCACTCTGTCATACAGTAAGAAAAATAGCTGAACAAACTAAAACTCAGTGACTTTACTTGGACCCATCAGAAAATTGAAGTCACAGAGACAAGTGCAACACCAAAATCTGGAGAGACAAGCAATTAGAGAAAATCACATCCCAGATCTGCTTATCGGGAGAAGGCACTGGAGCTATAAACTGGTAGGAACACTTATGCAGTAACTTTGACAAATTGCTGGAGGCAGAGTATAGACTAGTGTGGGAGTGACAAAACTCCTGGGGGCTGTAGTCTTGAAGGACTTTTACTTCTAGGAACCCCAGCAGGTTCTCAAGCTAAAGAGCTAAGAAAAAAAATCTCTTGTTTCTGGCATGGGGAGAGGAAAAGTAATCATTTTGAAGTATATTCAGAACTTTCTACATAGCAGAGAGAGGGGGGCGGGAGGGAGGGAGAGAGAGGGAGGGAGGAAGGTTGAGACTTAGTCATAGTATTACAGAATGCCTCCCCTTCTCCCACACCTAGCTACTACATCAACAGGGCTTCATTATTATAACTGAATTATAGCTGAAAGACCTGCAAGGTTCAGACTCTATTTATACAGTTTTTTAAGGAAACCCAAAGGAAACAAGGGAGACAAAAAGACACTAGAAGAAATTGAAACCTCTGACACCTACAGCTAGAGGAAACATTAAGCACAGCCCAACTCCTGGCCAAATTAACATAAAACCTCACACTAATGGCCTTTTTGGCTCAATTCCTATTACTTGATAGATAATGTCCAGCTTTCAACAAAAAAATTACAAGGCATGCTAAAAGAAAAACCACAGTCTGAAGAGATAAAACAAGCATGACAACCAAACTGAGATATGACACAGGTTTTGGAATTAGCAGATAGGAAATTTAAAATAACCATGATTAATATACTAAGGAGTCTACTAGTAAAATAAACAACATGCAAGTCCAGATGGCTAATGCAAACAGAGAGATAGAAACTCTAAGAAAGAATCAAAAGGACATGCTAGAAATAAAAAAAAAAACTGTAACAAATGAAGAATGCCTTTGATAGGCTCCTCAGTAGGTTGGAAACAGCCAAGGAAGGAATCAATAAGCTTGAAGACATGGTGATAGAAACTTCCCAAGCTGAAATACAAAGAGAAAAAAGACAGTAAAAAATTGAAGAGACTAAGAAGTAGGAGATGATTTCAAAGGGTGTAACATATACCTTACTGAAATACCAAAAGAAGACAAGAAACAAGAGGGAATATTTGAAGTAATAATGGCTGAGAATATTCCATAATTAATGATAGACAACAAGCCACGGATCCAGGAAGCTCAGAAAACACCAAGCATAATAAATGCCAAAAACTATGCCTAACCATATCATGTTCAAACTACAGAAAGACAATCAAAATTTTTGAAAACAGAGAAAACACTACTTATATGGGAACAAAGCTAAGAATTACAACAGACTTCTCATCAGAAACCATATAAGCAAGAAGACAATGGAGTGAAATACTTGTGTTGAAAGAAAAATTAAAGATCTAAACAAATTCAGAGATATTTTGTTTCCTGGATTAAAAGACTTAATGTTAAGATATCAGTTCTTCCTGAATTAATATGTAGATTCCACACAATCCCAACAAAATCCAGCCAAGCTATTTTGTGAATATTAACAAACTAATTCTAAGTTTATATGGAAAGACAAAAGACACAGAATATCTAACACAATACTGAATAGGAAGAAAAAAGTTGGAAGACTGATACTATCCAATTTTAAGACTTACTATAATTAAGTAGTGTGGTATGGTGTTGGTGGGAAAAAAAGACACATAGATCAGTGGAACAGAATAAGGACCCCAGGATTAGACCCACACAAATATAGTAAACTGATCTTTGACAAGGGAGCAAAGGCAATTCAATGGAGAAAGGACAGTCTTTCAACAAATGGTGCTAGAACAACTGAATATCCACATACAAAAAAAATAAATCTAGACAAAAACCATATATCCTTCGTAAAAATTAACTGAAAATGGATCATAGACCTAAATATAAAACACAATAGTACAAAACTTCAAGAAGAAAACAGGAGAAAATCTAAGTGACTTTGTGATTGATGATACATTTATCAGATATAGCACCAAAAGCACAATTTATGTAAGAAAGAACTGATAATCAGACCTTTGTTAAAAATATAAATTTGAATCAAAAAACAAGCTACAAACTGGAAAAAATATTTGCAAAACATATGTCTAATAAAGGACTTGTATCCAAAATACACAAAGACCTCCTAAAACTCAACAGTAATAAAATGAACAAACCATTTTAAAAATGTGTAAAAGATAAGAACAGACACCTCACCAAAGAAGACATATACATGGCAAATAAGCATATGAAAAGAAGCTCATCATTATTTGTCATAAGAGAATTGCAAAATGAAACAATGAGATACCATTATACACCCATGAAGATGGCTAAAATCCACAGTAAAACTGACAATACCAAATCGGGTTCAGGATATAGAGCAACAGGAACCTCTTATTCATTGCTGATGGAAATACAAAATGATACAACCTCTTTGGAAGACAGTTTGGCAGTCTCTTACAAAGCTGAACATTTGTTTTAACGCACAATCCAACAACTGCACTCCTAGTTATTTACCAACTTGATTTGAAAAAACCTATGTTCACACAAAAACATGAATGTTCACAGTAGCTTTATTTGTAATTGCCAAAAATTGGAAGCGGTCAAGATGTCCTCCAGTAGGTAAATGGGTACATTCACCTGTGGTAGATCTATGCAATGAAATATAATTCTGCAGTGAAATGAAATGAACTATCAAGCTACAAAAATACATAAAAGAACTTTAGATGCATATTAATAAGTGAAGGAAGCTGTTATGGAAAGACTATATATTGTATGATTTCATTATATGACATTCTGGAAAATGAAAAACTATGGAGACAGTAAAATAATAAATGGTTGCCAAGAGTTTGAGGGAAATGGGGAAAGGAGAAATAGGTGAAGCACAAGGGAATTTTAGGGCAGTAAAATTATTCTGTGTGATACTGTAATGGTGGAAGCAAGACATGCATTTGTCAAAACCCATAATACCAAATAGCACTACGAATAACCTTTAATGTATACAAATATTAAGAAATCATTTAGGAGGTTGAGGAACCCCAGGAAAGAATGCAGACTGTGAGAAGAGAATATAATTATATTATAAATACATAAAACAACTTCATTGAAGGGATGGAGGAAAACGTGCTGACCTACATATATTTGGACATGTGTGAAGTCTGGAAGACTGAAGGCAAATGCAGATGCACATAGGCACTATCGATAAGGTTGTGTTCCATGGGGGTACTGGTTAACTATTCTGATATTGCTATACATGCATAATGGAGTAGAACAATTAAGTAAATGGATGACAGATGGTGGGAGCCAGGCTTCTCACTGTTGAGATTTGTAGATAAGTAAAGGGAGGAAGCTAGATTGATCCATGTGGTAATGGTATAGAGTTGGAGACATCAGTATGAACTCCTGTTTAACTTACTATAGATATGACTGGTTACATATAGAAATGTTTATATGTTATATATATGGATTAGTATAAACATATCTTTTGCTCTGTCAGCTGACAGAGCTCAAATGAAAGGACACCCAAGTAGCAAAAAACTTGCTCAGTATCCAGATCTTGGTTTCTAATACCATTCTCTAATAAAAGGAACCAAAGTTCCTTGTAGAAATGGCTGCTTCTAATACTGGAACAGGAAATATACAAGATGAGCTTTATGTATCTTGTAGTACCACAAAGTAAGAAAGTGCTAAAAAATAAAATAAAATTATTATGTTGTTCTTTGACATTGGGGGTATATCAAAGAAACATAGAAGCCACATGAAAGAACTTCCAGTGACCAAAGCTGGAACAACTTGTACAACAAACTAAATAAATTAATGTTGGATAATAATCCAAAGTATAGGATAATTATCTGTAAGTCCAAGTGATGTAAATAAATGATTCAGTAAATAAATGGAGAAGAGATAAATCTCCCATAAAAAGCAATTCCATATAATTTATGTAGATACTCTACCTCAAGGAATGAGAGCATAACTCCCCACTAATTAGTTTTGAGCTGCTTATAGTAACTCCTTTCCAAAAGAGTACAGTATGAGAATGTAGGAAAAAAAGAATAACTTTACAATGGAGAAACCTGATAAACCCTACCTCAACCAGGTGATCAAGGCCAACAACAGTTATAAATCATGTTGACTACATGTATGCTTAATATGATGTGATCACAGTTGTACTTTTTGAAACACTGTAGTCTTCTTCCCAATAATCTATAACCCCAGTCTAACCATGAGAAAAACGCCAGAAAAAATTCTAGTAGTGGGGCATCCTACAAAATACCTGACCAGTACTCTTCAAAACTGTCAAGATCATTAAAAACAAAGTCTGACAAACTGATATAACTAAGAAGAGCTTAAAGACACGTGACAACTAAATGTAATGTGGTAACCTGAATGGGATCCTGGAACAGAAAAAGGACATTGGGTAAAAACTAAGGAAATCTAAATAAACTATGGACTTTAGTTAATAATAATGTATCAATATTCGTTCATTAATTGTAACAAATGTAGCACACTAATGTAAGATATCAATAGCTGGAAACTGGGGAGTATATGGGAGCTCTCTATACTATCTTCTCAACTTTTCTATAAATCTAAAACTGTTCTAAAAAGTAAAGTTGAAGAGATTATCTTTTTCTTGTTACATGTTCTTGGCATACTTATAGAAGATCACTTGACTGTAGATGCATAGATATATTTCTGGGCTCTGTATTCGGTTCCATTGATCTATGTGTGTGTCTGGTTTTATGCCAGTATAATACGGTTATGATTGCTGTAGCTTTGTAATATATTGTGAAATAAGGAAGTGTGCATCCTCTAGCTTTGTTCTTTCTCAATATTGTTTTGGCTTTTGCCTGTTTGACTTTGATAGAGATGCATTAATTGCTTTGAGTAGTATGGATATCATAATATTAATTCTTCTAATCCATAAACAGTGTTCAGTATTACTGTAGGATAATTACAGTTAACAATAATCTATAGTTATATAATAATAATATAGTTATATAATAATATAATATATAATAACTATATAATTATATAGTAATATATGTAATAGTGCTGCTGCTATTATAAATGGACATGCAGATGTCTCTTCGATATACTGATTTTTTTACCTTTGGATAAATGTCCACTAGTCGGATTGATGGATCATATGGTAATTCTATTTGTAGTTGTTTGAGGAACCTCCATACTGTTCTTCATAGTGGCTGTACTAGTTTACATTCCCACCAGCAATATATAAGAATTCCCTTTTCTCTACAACCTCACCAGCATTTGTTATTTTTTGTCTTTTTGATAATTTTTTATCATCCTAACTGGAGCGAAATGATACTTCATTGTGGTTTCAATTTCCTTACTCATTATTGGTGTGTTTTGATTTTCTATTTCTATTTTCCATGATTCAGTCTTGGTAGGTTATATGTTTCTAGGAGTTTATCCATTTCTTCTAGGTTACTCAACTTCTTGATGTATAATTTTTCATAGTAGTTTCTTATAACCCTTTTTATTTCTGTGGCATTAGTTGTAATGTCTCCTCTTTTGTTTCTGATTTTGTTTATTTGAATCCTCTTTTTTTCTTAAGTCTAGCTAAAGGTTCGTTAATTTTGTTGATCTTTTCAACAAAACCAGATCTTAGTTTTGTTGTTTTTTCTATTTTTTTCTATTCTCTATTTTCTTTATTTCTGCTCTAATCTTTATTATTTCCTTCCTTTTCCTAACTTTGGTCTTAGTTGATTCTTCTTTTTTCTACTTCCTTGAGGTGTAGAGTTAGGTTGTTTATTTGAGATCTTTCTTCTTTTTTAACATAGTTATTATTGCTATAAAATTCCCTGTTAGTACTGCTTTTTCTGCATCCCATAAGTTTTGGTATGTTGTGTTTTTATTTTCATTTGTCTCAATATATTTCCTAATATCCCTTTGATTTCTTCTTTGACCCTTTGGTTGTTTAAGAGTGTGTTGTTTAATTTCTACATATTTGTAATTTTCCAATTTTCTTCTCTTAATTGATTTCTGTTTTCATTCTATTGTGGTCTGAAAAGATACTTAGTTTTATTTCAATCTTTTTTTAAATTTGTTAAGACTTCTTTTGTGACCCAATATGTAATCTATCCTGGAGAATATTCCATATGCACTTAATAAGAATGTATATACTGTTGCTGTTGTATAGAATGTTCTATATATGTCTGTTAAGTCCATTTGGTCTGTAGTGTTAAGTCCTCTGTTTCTTTATCGATCTTATGTATGTATGTTCTATCCATTATTGAAAGTAGGGTATTAATATTCCCTACTGTTATAGTGATGCTGTCTATTTCTCCCTTAAGTTCTGTTATTGTTTGCTTCGTATATTTAGGTGTTCTGATGTTAGGTGCATATATATTTATAATTGTTATATCTTCCTGGTGAATTGACCCTTTTATCATTATATAATGTCCTTTGCCCCTTGTGACAGTTTTTTTTTTTACTTAAAGTCTATTTTGTCTGATATAAGTATGGCCACCCCTTTTCACTTTTGGTTACTTTTTGCATGGAATATCTGTTTCTGTTCTTTCACTTTCAGATTATGTGTGTCCTTAGATCTAAAGTGAGTCTCTTTTAGAAAATATATACTTGGATCTTGTATATTTTATCCATTCAGCCACTCTTTGTCTTTTGGGGAGTTTAATCTATTTATATTTAAGGTAATTATTGATAGCAAAGCACTTACTACTACCATTTATTAATTGTTTTCTGTCTGTCTTATAGCTCTTTTGGTCTCTCCTTCCCTTTTAGCTATATTCCTTTGTGGTTCATTATTTTTTTATAGTGGCATGCTTTGATTTCTTTCTCATTTTTCTCCGCATATTGTCTGTAGGTATTTTCTTTGTGGCTACCACAGGGCATACATAAAACATCTTATAGTTATAACAGTCTGTTTTAAACTGACGACAACTTAAGTTCAGTCACATATAAGAGCTCTTTTTAGTTCTCTTGAATTTTTATAGCATCCCATTCCTAATAAATACAATAGTTTCTCTTATTTTTCTGAGGATATTAGTTACGGTTTTTTGAAGTTTTTTTTTTTCTCCCTCCATAGTCTTTGTTTTCTCTCATTTGCTTTCTTTTTTGTTTGTTCTGTTCTCGGTCTTTCACATTAGAGGCTTTCCTCAGGTGCCTAACAGTCCATACTCAACTTTATTTTTAGAGAGTAAAAAGATGATTGGAGGTTTTGAGTACATGAGTAGCCGTTATTGATTTTTAGCTTCACTTTGTAGTGGTGTGGCTGGGCCATTTGTTGGATGAATTCCCAATACCAAGTCAGTATTTTTATATCTTTCCTCTAAGGGCTTATCAGTGTCCCCAAAGAAGACTGTCCAAACTCTCTCTTAGAAGGATAAGAGCATTCTGGGAGCCAAGTGGTAGAAAAGGTTTGGGAGGACCTCAGCATTAAGTGTGCATTCTTTCTCTTAGTCTCCTTGCTTTGAGAAACAGTATTCATATCTTCAATTCTGTATGGCATTTTCCATCTTCTGACAGTGAGCCTCCAGTATTCTACCAGGATTGGCGAGTTGCCTTTACCCAGTAGCATATTGTGGAGGAGGGTATTTAAAAATCACATTAGGTTTTTAAATAACCTTCAGCTTACCCACCTTATTTTAACCCCATCCCTTCACATGTATTCCAGTGGTACCTGAAGTTATCATTTCCTAAACTATTTGAGGATTCTTAAGTGGAGATTGGGTAGGTTCTTGGCTTTCCCCACTGCTAGTTTAAGATTTATTTAATAGCTTTCTTGAATGTGCTGAGTTGGTTCCTAATCATGCAGTTGTTTTTCAGCTTCCGGAGTATCATTGCTATTGCCTCCTTACCTTGTTCATTTGTGTGTGTTTTTTTTAAGTTCCCATAGTTTTAGGAAGTTTTCTGGATGAAGTGAAATTAAATCAGTGTGTTCAATCCACCATTTTTATCTGAAATAAACTAATTCTAACCATAATGAAAGAGTTGCCTTACCTCTGTTATGTGATATTTCTTTTGCTCTTCAATTTGTATTAGGTGTTATACCTGAAGAACCTTAGCCCTCAAGTGACTGAAAAAGATCTGGTTTCATTGTTCGCTCGATTCCAGGAGAAAAAAGGACCTCCAGTTCAATTCCGAATGATGACTGGACGAATGAGGGGGCAGGCTTTCATCACCTTTTCCAGTAAGTAGCTTCGTGTAAATAATTACTCAGTTGTAGCCTCAGTTCACTAAGAGACTACCGATAACCTCTCTAATTTAGATATAGTCCTTTGGTTTACCCACAGCACACGAGAAGAAGGAAAGTAAGTAAAATATGTTTTCAGTGTTATTCTGTCTCCCTTTCTGTGCTTCCTCTCCTCCATTGAAAGTGCATGACCATTTTACCCTAGTGTCCTCAGTTTTTTCCAGTCTTGGCAGTTCCTTCTTACTCTACCAAAATCTTTCCCTTTGCTGACAATAGTGTTTCTAATATAAGTTATAATTAGATTACTCATTAATTAATAGGTTGGTATTCTGATTGAAACACACGTATTTGCCTTATGCCCTATTCCTTTAGGACTGAGTGCAAGCTAATATACTAATTCATAATTAGTGGATGATACATTCTTCTAAATATTGTTTGCATGTTAATGTGTGGCTTCTATGTTCTAAGCCAAAGGGAGGAATAATGTAGGAATTTCAGTTTCTGTGCTAAACAAAATAATGTCTTTTTGGTGGGGAGGCTGGATAGGATCTGTAACTCTCATTGTGCCTAAAGTATATCATTGCTAAACAGCCTACTAATTGATGTACAGGCAATTGGTTTTACACACAAGTACTGCCAAACTCTCCTCCACTGCTTTCGTACGGTCTTGTACCATCTTTCCTATCTTACTGAAGGTTTGTAAATCCTCTATACTAGTGGTTTTCGGTCTTTTCAAGTACTAGAACCCCTTTTAAATTTAAAAAAATATTTAGTGGACCCCCCACGTAATATCCATTAATTGAAAAAGTACATAATAAAAAGCTTTATAAACTAAGTACTTTTAAATGTATAGCTGTTTTACTAGTCAAAACAGCAACTATACACTTTTGAAAATTTATAGTACGTACATGTGGAACAAAAATTGATTCAGTCTAAAGACACTGTTTACTTATGATTCCACACAATTCTGGCCATAATCCACCCCCTCCTTGTTTCCTACATCCAGGCACTGAGACCCATAAGGTAAATACTCCTGCTGTATGCTATATATTTCATACCTTAAGCTTCCATATGCCTACAAGAGTTCTTAAACTTATTTATCCCAATAAGGGCTTTCAGAACCACTCTCCCACTGAAAGAAAAAGTAGCAAAGAAAAAAATAACTTCTTTCTATTGTCCTCACAGCATAGGGCAAAAAAAAAGAAAAGAAAACAGTAACTTCTTTCATTGTGTTACCCATTTTGAAAATGATCCGGTTCTCACGATACCTATAATCGTTATCTAAGATAGAGGCTTGTGTATAATTAGTAATAGCTTAGACTTCCTTAGCATACAGGCTATACCCTTCTTTCTTTACCTATGTCTTTGAATTAGGAGCCACCCTCAAACATCCATTTTGAGTTTTTTTGTGATTATTTTTAGCATTAATTTAATCTTTCTAAATTATATATATTGGAGATTATAGAAAAGATTATAAAATCAAATAACCATATGGCCTTATAACTTACATTTAACTCTAAGGCAAAATAACCTAAACTAGACTTGGAATAGAATTGAATTATTAAGCCCTGTGTAAATTGATATTTTTTCTTTCTCTTTTAGATAAGGAGATAGCATGCCAAGCATTGCATCTAGTAAATGGATACAAACTACATGGGAAAATATTGGTGATAGAGTTTGGAAAGAACAAAAAGCAACGGTCAGATCTCCAAGCTGCTTCTCTCATACCATGTGCTACAGATGGTACTATAGAAATCATTGGTAGCTAGAATATATATAGATTGTGGGTCCTAGATGGTCTTTCTTGCATCCGAATCTTGGATCTAGGATTTGTGTACAGATAGCAATTTATTTGGAGTTGAAGAGGAGAAACTAACTGAGAGAGAAAAAAGTAATTGGGACAGTCCTCTTCAGCTTTTGGAGAGAATTGGTAGAAAACAATTTCTATAATCAAAAACTATGCAGGAAAGATAATATACTAAGTATGAAGGGTAGTATACAAAAAGTATTGTTTTCTCAGGATAAAATTACAAAAAAATTATTACTGGGGATTTTTCAAAATCCTTATAATTTTGCTGGGGTCTTCAATATTTGTCCCTAGAGATAACAATCTTTCCAAGACTGCCTCCTATATACAGACCTAAAAAACTAAATAAATGTTGAAATATTTATTCACTAGAGCCCACTTGTCCCTAATTTTATCTACCAAATAAATAAAGAATCAGGACCCCAGGCTTAAGCATCAACAAATGCTGTTAAGTCAGAATTATATAATTCAATCAACATACTTAATGAATGCTTCCCCACTAAGTTATCAGAGCCCTCAAAAAGCTATATATTTTTCTTTATTAGAAAATATTTTCTAAATATTTTCTGAAATATTTTAGATCAAAATATTGGTATTCTCATGACCATTTAAACTAGCTACCATTGAGTAGTCATTGAGTTCAAAGCAATAAACATTTAATAAGTGTTTAATATATGTTAAATACTGAATACACATATGAATTTTACAAGAGGAACATACTAGCAAAGAATATCAAAAAGAAGTGGGAAGAAAGAGTTCTCTAGAAGAGAGGAAGCCAGTGTCAAATTCCCCAGTTGTTTGTTTATGGTTACTGGAGAATAAAAAGACAACATAGTATAGAGGAAATGGTACAAACTTTTGAGCAAGACCTATATTAGAACCTCACAGCCACATTTAGTACTCCATGACCTTGGCAAGTCACTTAATCTTAGCCTCAGTTTTCTCATCTATAAAGTGAGAATAATCTACTTAACTCATTGGGTTGTGAGGATTAACTGATATGATATTATCTAGGCTGAGGAACAGAAAAATTAAATAATAAAGTCAAGCAGAGTATAGGACCTCTGAGACACCATTGAGCACTCTAACATATGTGTAACAGGAGTGCCAGAAAGAGAAGAGAAAAGAAAGGAGCAGAAAAATAGTCCTTGAAATAATGGTTGTAAACACCCCAAATTTGGTGAGAAACATTAACCTACATATCCCAGAAGCTCAACAAATCCCAAGTAGTATAAACAAAAAGAAATCCACAAATACACATATCATAAGAAAAATGCCAAAACAAAGACAAAGACAAAGAAAAAATCCTGACAGCAATATGATAAAAATGAACGATCACTTTTCAGGGAACCCCAGTATGATTTACAGCTGTCTTCTCTTCAGAAACAGTGGTGGTAACAATAGGATAATATATTCAAAGTGCTCCAAGAAAATAACTATCAACGAACAGTCATATATACAATAAAGCTAGTTTCCAAAAATAAAGGTGAAATAAAACATTCCCACATAATCAAAAATAGAGAATTTGTTGCTGGCAGACCTAACTTATAGGAAATACTAAAGGAAGTTCTTCAGGCTGAAAGCAAGTGACCTCAGATAATTTGAATCTAAACACATATAAAAAAGAGCACAGGCAGAGATAATTATGTAATTATCAAAGACAATCTATGCATTTTTCTTTCTTAACTAATTTAAAAAGCAGTTGTATAAAATAATATGTATATAGATGCATTGTTTGGCCTATGACATATAAAATGTAATATATTTGTCAATAACAGGACAAAGGAGGTGGGTGGAAGCAAAGCTGTATTATACTAAAGAAGTGACTCTAGGTGGTAACTCAGATCCACAGGAACAAATTAAGTGAGTAAGAAATGGGAAATAAGGTTAACATAAAAAATCTGTAAATATATACTTGCTCTTCTTTTTTCTCTCTGCTTCTTTTAAATACACAAAATTTTATTAAATAATAACTATAATGTATGTTGGGTTTATAACATAGATAGAGATAATATATATAATAATACCACAAAAGGGGGGGTAAGGAATGAGTTTATATAGGAATAGTTTTTATATATCATTGGATATAAGTTAGTATATCGGAAGCCTATTCAGTTTAGTTAATATATATGGTAAGCCCTAGAGCAACCACTAAGGAAATAACTTTAAAAAAATAAAAATATGATTAAAGAAATTTAAGTGCCCCACTAGAAAATACTCAATGCAAAAGAAAACAGGAGGAATAGAGAAATAAAAAAGCCTAAGACAAATAGAAAACAAACAATAAAATGATAGTCATAAATTTTCCCATATCAATAATAACAATAAATGTGAATGAATTAAACAATTCAATCAAAAGGCAAAGAATGTCAGACTAGAAAAAAAAACAAGATTTAACTTTATGCTATTTATTGGAAACATACTTTAGAAGATATTAAATATAAAGAGATTGAAAGTAAAAGGATGGAAAACAAATATATCATGCAAACAGCACCCATAAAAAAGCTGGAGTGGCTATTCTAATATCAGACAAAAAAATATTTTAAAACAAAAAAAATTACTAGAGATAAAGAGTGATATTTTATAATGATAAAAGTGTCAATCCATAAGGAAGATGTAACAATTATAAATATGTATGCATCTAACCACAAGGCCCCAAAATACATGAAGCAAACACTGATATAAAGGAAAGGAGAAATATACAAGTCTATAAAAAGAGTTGTAATATTCAATACCCCATCTCCAATAATAGAACTACTAGACAGAAGATAAGGAAACAGGGACTCAAACAATACTATAAGTCAAAATTGATCTGAAAGATATCCATAGAACATTCTACCTAATAATATCAGAATATATATTCTTCTCAAGTGAATATGAAACATCTTTAGGTGAGACCATAAGCTAAACCACGAAACAAGCCTTAATAAATATAAGTGGACTGAAATCATGCAAAGCATGTTCTCTGACTACATGGAATGAAGTTTGAAATCAATAACAGAAAGTTGGGAAACTCACAAATATGTGGAAATTAGATACATTTTTACATGACTAACATGTCAAAGAAAAAATCACAAGTGAAATTAGAAAATCCTTTGAGATGAATGAAAATGAAGACACAACATACCAAAACTTACGGAATGCATCTAAAGCAATACTTAGAGGAAAATTTATAGGTATAAATGTCTGTACTTAAAAAGAAGAAATATCATAACAATAACCTCACTTTATACCTAAAGACCCTGTCAAAAGAAGAGCAAACAACAGCTACAGCAAGCAGAAAGAAGGAAATAAAAAAGACTAAATGAGAAATAAAGAGAATATAGAGAAATTATAAAGAAAAATCAATGAACCCAAAAGTTGATTCTATAAAAAGATCAACAAAACTGACAAACCTTTTGCTAGATTGACCAGAAAAAAAGGAGACTCAAATTACTAGAATCAGAAATGAAGGACGGAACATTACTACTGACCTTGTAGAAACAAAAAGGATTATAAAGTCCTATTATGAACAATTGTATGTCATTAAATTAAATTAAATAGATGAAATGGACAAATTCCTAGAAAGACACTACCAAAACCAACTTGAAAAGAAATACAAAATTTGAATAGACCTATAACAAATAGGTTAAATTAGTAATTTAAAAAATACCCACAAAGAAAAGCCCAGGCTCATAAGGCTTCCTAGATGAATTCTACTGAACCTTTAAAGAAAAATTAATACAAATTCTCCACAAACTCTTCCAAAAAGTAGAAGAGCAGTGAACACTACTGGCACATACTACAATGTAGAAGAACCCTTAGAATATGCTCAGTGTGGCCAGGCGTGGTGGCTTATGCCTGTAATCCTAGCACTCTGGGAGGCCGAGGCAGGAGGATCGCTTGAGGCCAGAAGCTAGAGACCAGTCTGAACAAGAGCAAGAGCAAGATCTCGTCTCTACAAAAAATAGAAAAAATTAGCTGTGGATGTTGGTGCATGCCTGTAGTCCCCGCTACTAGCTCAGGCAAACAAAGCAAGACTCTGTCTCAAAAGAAAAAAAAATGCTCAGTGAAAGAAGCCACTCAGAAAAGACTACATATTATATGATTCCATTTATATGAAGTATTCAGAATTGGAAAATATATATGGACATAACATTCATTAGTGATTGCTTAGGGCTGGGGCAAAGGGTGGGGGGAATGGGAAGGGCTGGGGGTAATAGCTGAAGTATATGGGGTTTCTTTGGAGGTTGATGAAAATGTTCTAAAATTGTGACGATTTCACAACTCTGAATATACTAAAGACCATAAGGTACAAAAAATAAGTGAAGTATGGTATATGAATTATATCTCAATAAAACTGTCACAAAAGTAGGAAATTGGATATAACCCAAATATCCATCACTAGGAAAGTGGATAAATAACTTACAGCATGTCCATTTAGTAGAATACTATGCAGCCATCAAAATAGTGGAGTATATCTATGAATATATTATGACTTGTACTCATGTCTAAGATTTTATATTAAGTTTTAAAAAGATGCAGAAATATGTATAGTATGAATACATTTTTAAGCAAAAACATTCATATATGTATGGTGTATGTATTTATAGGTATTTCTAAATAAATTTAGGAAAAAGCTAGGAAATATGCATACCAAATTGTAGACCTTTTGGAGGTGAGATTGAGTATGCTGAAAAGGGATTTTCACTTTGTAAACTTTTTAAAGTGGTGTGATTTGGTGTGATTTTTACTTTTTTTTAGTATTTTTTAAATTAAAATTTTTAAAAATACTCTGCCAATGGCATGGCTTCCAAAATATTTGTCAGATCTACTCTGAGGATATCATCTGACTATACTCAGGACAAACTCCTATTTCTTCGATATACTTCCTACTTAGGATTAACTCTGCAATTTTAAATATAGTTTAAGGGACAAGAAGTAAATTATCCTGGTATAACCTCTTGCACATGTTACCCAGGGACACACTTCTAAGCTGGACTTTTCAGAAGGAACTGCTTTCTGTTAGGTGGGAAATCAAACCTCTGCCCTTTACTAGACCTACAAACCACTAACAATACAGGAACATAAAATGGAGTATATCCTTCAACTGGTGCATAAACTGTAGTATATCCATACAATGGAATCCTACTCAGCAATAAAAAGTAATAAAACGTATATGCAACAACTTGGATGAATCTTGAATGCATTTTGCTAAGTAGAAGAAGCCAAACTCAAAAGGCTACTTACTGTTTTATTCCATTTATATGATTTTCTGGAAAAGCAAAACAATAAGGATGGAGGAAAAAATGAATGGATGTCAGGGGTTAAAGTGGGATACTCCTTGACTACAAATGGGGTAGCACAAGGGATTTGTTTTCATAATGGAAATTTTCTGTACATTTATTGTAGTTATATGAGTATGCATTTGTTAAAACATAGAATTGTACACCAAAAAGGATGAATTATACTGTATGTACATTTTTTAATAAATGTAATTTTAATGGAGGAAAGAAAAACTTGTAGAGACAGTCATTTCCATTAAGTAGTGTTTCTATTCTGTGGTCTTTTGATAATTGTTGAAAATTTAAAACCATTTTGCTATAAGTCCTTATTTTCTGTCCATAGGTCAGCAGAAATCATCTATGTACACATACACACATAAACCCACCATTTAAAAAATGTCAAAAGGCAAGCTAGAAAATACATTTATCACACACAAAGAGCTAATTTCATAACACCCAATGTATATAATTTTTTAGAATACAAAAGTCAACAACCCTATTAAAAAGTAGGGAAAAGGCCGAGCGCGGTGGCTCACGCCTGTAATCCTAGCACTCTGGGAGGCCGAGGCAGGCGGATCGCTCAAGGTCAGGAGTTTGAAACCAGCCTGAGCAAGAGTGAGACCCTGTCTCTACTAAAAATAGAAAGAAATTAATTGGCCAACTAAAAGGATATAGAAAAAAAAATTAGCTGGGAATGGTGGCGCATGCCTGTAGTCCCCGCTACTCGGGAGGCTGAGACAGAAGGATCGCTTGAGCCCAGGAGTCTGAGCTTGCTGTTAGCTAGGCTGACACCACGGCACTCTAGCCCAGGCAACAGGGTCAGACTCTGTCTCAAAAAAAAAAAAGTGGGGAAAAGAAAATTTTTAGAAAATATAAATGACCAATAAACTAACAGATATATTCAGAGTAGTAATGCAAATTAGCAGTGGGCTCTCACTTTTTAAAATCTTTTTAGATTTTCAGAAAAGTTGCAAAAGTAGTAAGAGACTTACCATATATCCTTTACTCAGCTTCACCTAATGTTAGCATCTTAAATAACTGTAGTACAATTATCAAAGCCAGGAAACTAATACTGATGCAACACTATTAACTGTATTAGACCTTTTTGAATTTTGCCAGTTGTCCTGCTAATATCCTTTTCTGATCCAGTATCAAATCCAGGATCCCACATTGCATTTTATTATCATGTCTCCTTATTCTGTTCCTATTTGTGACAGCTATTAGTCTTTGTCTTTGATGATTATGACAATTTTGAAGAGTACTGGTCAGTTATTTTGTGGAATATTCTTAATTGGGATTTGTCTGATGTTTTCTCATGATTAGATTGAGGTTTTGCATTTTTGGTAAGAATACCACAAAAGTGATCTTGAACCCTTTTTTTTGTGCATCATATCAGGAGATATATGATGTTGATAATTCTTAATACTGGTGATGTTAATCTTCATGGCTTGGTTAAAGTGGTATTTGCTGGGTTTCTTTATTGTAAAGTTATGATTTGCCTCTTTATAATTACTAAATATCTTCTGGAAGATACATTGAGACCATTCAAATATCCTGTTTCTCATTATACTTTTGCCTACTACTTTTAGCATTTATTAATAGTTTTTGATCACAGTAATTATTACTATAGTGATTTACCTAATGGTGATTGTCTTAGCCTGTGCTGTTATAACCAAAAAAAAACCCAGACTGGGTAATTTATAAAGAATAGAGATTTACCACATGTTCTCACTTATAAGTGGGAGCTAAACTATGGATATGCATGATCATACAGAGTAGAATAATAGACAATGAACACTCCCAAGCTGGGAAGGTGGTGAGGGATGAAAAATTACCTATTGAATACAATGTACACTATTTGGGTGATGGGTACACTAAAAGCTCAGACCTCAGCACTGTACAATATATCCATGTAACAAAACTGCACTTGTACCCCCTAAATAGATTGGGGAGAAAACACAAGGAACAAAAAGAACAGATTTATTTCTCACAGTTCTAGAGGCAAGGAAGTCCGAGATCAAGGTGTCTGGTGAAGGCTGCTCTCTGTTTCCAAAATGGCACCTTGTTGCTGCATCCTCTGAAGAGGAACACTATCTTCTTATATGGCAGAAGGGACAGAAGGACAAAAAGGAGGCAGCTCCCTTGCACATCTTTTATAAGATCATTAATCCCAGTCATGAGGCCCTGCCCTCATGACTTAATCACCACCTAAAGGCCACACCTCTTAATACTATCACACTGATGATTAAATTTCAACATACGAATTTTGGGTGACATATTCACACCATAGAAGTGATTTTCTATTTCTTGTATTCTTTCTATATTAATTGAAATTCTTCTATAAAAGAGATTTCCCATCTCCCACTAATTTACTCATGTATTTACATCAGCATGGACTCGTGGATGTTTATTTATTCTATGACTTATAATACTATCATTTTTTTGCTCAGATGTTCTTTGGCCATTGGGAGTTCCTTTAGGTTGGCCTCTCTGTCCTTTTGACATGTCCCCATTTTTGCCCACTTCCTATTTCTACATGGATCTCTACTTCCTTTTATTGGAAAAATGGTTTTTAGAAACCTAGATCTGGGCACTAGGTGTTGACCTGTCATTTTTTTAACCTGTCAGAATGTCAAATATAAAGATTGATAAATGTTGCCAAGAGTATGCAAAATAGACCCTCATGTACACTTCAGATGGGAGTATAAGTAAGTATAACCTTTGGGGAGGACAATTTGGCAGTATCTATTAAAAATGTAAATGTATAGATCTAGAAAATCTACTTTTAGGTATCCATTTTATAGAAATACTTATATGTGCTGAAAGATATGTGCACAAGAATATTTATTGCAGCATTGTAATAGCAAAAACCTGGGAACAACTTTAAAGTTCATCAATAGGAGACTTATTAGTTAAAAAAGTACAATACAACCATACAATTAAATATCATATTGGCAATTAGATGAGAACTTTCTCATTGTTATGGACTGAATGTTTCCCTCCAAAATTCATATTGTTAAAATCCTAAACCCCAATGTGATGGTATGAGGAGTTGTGACCTTTGGGAGATAATTAGGTCAGGAGAGCAGAGTCCTCATGAATGGGATTAGTGGCCTTATAAAAGAGACCCCAGAGAGCTCTCTCACTCTCTTTCTGCCATGTAAGGATAACAGGGGAGAATTCAGAAGTTTGCAACCTGGAAGAGGCCCTCTCTAGAACCTGACCATGAGGCTACCCTGATCTCATACGTACAGCCTCTGAACTGTGAGAAATAAATTTCTGTTGTTTATAAGCCACCTAGTCTATAGTATTTTCTTATAGCAGCCTGTACTGAGGCAGTTATCTTTTCAACACAAATCTATCTACTTACATTTGTGCCTACACTCTAGCTTCCTCCACTTATTGAATAGCATAATTGTTAAAGATATGAGATCTAATGCCATATTCCCAGTATATGGCTCTGCCATATACTGGCTTTACCATTTACTAGCTATGTGACCAATCTTGGCTACCATTTACTAGCTGTGTGACCCTAAGTTGTTTACACTCACTGTGCCTTAGTTTTCTCATTTTTAAAATTAGGGCAATAATAGTATGTGTCTCACAGGGTTGTTGTGAGAATTAAATGAATACATGTAAGGTGTTTTAAATAGTGCCTGGTACATAGTAAGAGTATCCATTATAATGGATAAAGTGTCCTTGCTTTGATCAAAGACCATCCCCTTCATTTGTGCTTTTGATTCCAGTCCTCTGATTTCTCAAGGACTTCACACCTGCAATTGTGCTGCTATCTTCTCACTTCATCACCAATCTGTCATTCTCATCAGCATATGAACATGTTCTAGCATGTCCCATTTATTTTTTTAAAAAAACTTACATGACCTCACATTCCCATCAAGCTACTGCTGCATTTCTCTGTTCTTCACAGCAACGATTCTTAAGTTCTCTATGGTCATTGTCTCTACTTCTTCCATTTTCTCCTCCATCTGCTTCAATAAGCCATTGCTCTTGACAAGGTCTTCAGTAACCCACCCTCCCATCTTGCCAAATCAATGGCTATTTCTCTGTTCTAATATTTTGCAACTGCTCAGATGTATTCAAAGCAGTTTACCACTCCCTCTTTCTTGAAATACTGTGTTCTCTTGACTTCTGTAAAACCATAATCCTGGTTTTCCTCCTACCTCACTGGTAACTTCTCATTCTCCTTTATTGGCTCCTTGGTCTCTACTTCTCTAAATGTTATTGTGCCCCAGGGCTCTCCTTGGACTTGTCTTTTCTGACTTCACTCTCTCCCTAAAATCTCACAGCTAGTCTCATAACTTTATATTACTCTATAAGCTTATGACTACCAAATCTGTTTATTTCCAGCTCAGACCTGTCTGGAGAGCTCTAGATTCTTATATCCAACCAACTCCTTGAAAAGGCCACTTGAATGTCAAAAGCATTTCAAATTTAACAAGTAAAAAATATAACTTGAATATCCACCTCCCTCAACCCATTATTTTTCTAGTCTTTCCCAATTCAGTAAATGGTATTTTCATCCAACTTCTAAATTATATTCTTTGTTCTTCTAACTTTTCACATAAGCAGTCCTAGAGAGTAATCTCCAAAAATATACCAAGAATCACCCGTTGTTTTCTCCAATTTAACTACCAATATAATCCACCCTCGACCAATGCACCATTATCTCTTGCATAGACTACTACATAAGTCTCCTAACTGGTGTCCTTCCATTCTTGTCTCTTTACAATTTAGTCTCCAAACAGCAGAGAGCAATATTTAAAAAATAAAATTTTTATCCTGTAACTAATTGGCTTAAAACCTTCTAATATCTTTCCATATTAGTTAGAATGCAAAGCAGATTTCTGAGAGTGAAATCACTGGAAATGGAGGATCAGGGAACTCCAGGGATCTATCCCTCCACTAATGATTAAGTTGACAAAAACTGTCAGAACCAACTTTTGTCGACCTCTAGAATCTAATTTAAAAAAAAAAAAAGCACAGGATAGTGCTTAATAAACAAAGACACTGCTGAATTTCAGTAGGAGCGCTGTGGCATTTTTACTTACCTACCTACCACTCCCCAATCACCAGCTAGGTGGCAGCCATGGAATGTGGCAGACTTGTTTCTGGTTCAGCCTGCTGGAACAAAAAGAGGCAATATAGATCCTGTTCTCAAAGAATTATGGTCATGCATTTTGACCTACCTCATGGTTCCCCAAATGATCAGCTCAGGTACATGCCTTTGTTCTTTGTTTTACCTGCCACCCATTCCCCTGCACACACCTCTTGCCCCTGAAATCTCAGGACTGGAGTGGCTTCCTGGGTAGCAATTTTTAAATCACTTTTTCATTGTAGTGAAATACTCATAAAATTTACCATCTGAACCATTTTTAAGTGTACAGTTCAGTGGAATTATATACATTCATATTGTGCAACCATCACCACCATCTATTTCCCGAACTCTTCATATTACAAAACTAAAATTCTATAAATGATAATCCCCCTTTCCCCCCTCCATCCATCCCCTGGCAACCACAATTCTCCTTACCATCTCTATAAATTTGACTACTCTAGGTACCTCATATAAGTGGAATCATGCCATATTTGTCTTTTGTGTCTGGCTTTATTTCATTTAACATAACATTCTGAAGATTTATCTGTGTTGTAGTATGTGTCTGAATTTTCTTCCTTCATAAAGCTGAATAATACTAGTAAACTGTAGAGTATTTATATGCCACAGTTTGTTTATCAATTCATTCATTTGTAAACACTGTGTGCTACAGTGCTGAGGCTCTGCTGCTCTGCTGGGTCCAACCAGTGTTGTGCCACTGCAGCCCTCCAAGTGGACATGGGAGGAGGAGGAATGTCAGCAGGGATCCCGGGATGTGGAGATGCAGAGGCTGTTGGGCCACAGGGCGGGATGCAGTCTGGTGAGGGCTAGGCTCCCAAAATGGTACCATACTGCAGCTGATTAGTACTTGGGGTAGGGAGTGACCCTGCATGAGCTCCCTCTCTGGAGCAGTGCTGTCATACAGTCTCCAGGAAAGTCCCTATGCTATTCTGACAGTCTGTGAGGGGTCGTCCCATGGGTAGGGTTGCAGGAGTCCATAGAAATGTGAACCACTGGGGATCTCTCACTGACCCTTTCCCCATACTGGAAAGCTTTTCTGGTCTTCCAGCCAATCCCATCCAAGCTGGCTGCCTCTCTTCCCTCTCCTGTGCCTCAGATGTTTCCTGTCACTTCTCTATTGAATTCCAGTGTTCTCTCTTAGATGCTGTATCTGAAGTGTGATTATCTACTTGCTGTTTGGTTCTTCTTTGTGGAGGAGGTGAATGTTGGATGCCTCTGGTCAGCCATCTTAAAGTCCCTCCTCTGGTATTTCAGTACTCCGCTTTCAATAATGTATAGAACAACTAAACAAAGATTTACTTTAGTAGTAAATAGAGGACTTGAACAACGTTATAAGCCAGTTAGACCTAATAAACATCATAGAACAACCAACAACAGAATACACATTGTTCTCAAGTGTACGTGGAAGATTATTCTCCAGGATAGACCATATGTTAGGCCACAAATCAAGCCTCAATAAATTTTAAAAGATTGAAATAATATGAAGTGTCTTCTCCAAACCCAATGGAATGAAAGTAGAAATCAAGACCAGAAGTAAAACTGGAAAATCCACAAATGTGTGAAAATTAAACAGATGCTGAAACAACGAATTCTACAAAAAGAGACAAATGAAAATAAAAATACACATACCAAAAATTATGAGATGCCGTCAAAGCAGTGCTGAGATGGATATTTTTAAGGTGTGAACACCTAAATTTAAAAAAAGAATGATCTCAAATTAATAACCCAACTTTACACCTTAAGGAACTAGAAAAAGGAAATCAAACTAAACCCAAAACTAGCAGAAGGAAGGAAATAATAAAGATTAGAGTTAAGATAAATGAAATAAGGAATAGAAAAATCAAAATGAAAAGATGGTTCTTTGAAAAGATCAACAAAATTGACAAACCATTACCTATACCAACTAAGAAAAAGAAAGTAGATTCAAGTTACTTAAATCAGAAATTAAAATGAGGATATTACCACTGACCTTACAGAAATAAAAAAGACTATAAGAGAATTCTATGAATAATTGTGCACCACAAATCAGATAACCTGGATGAAATAGACAAATTTCTAGAAACACAAACTACCTACATTAAAAAAATCATATTCAAGACCAGCCTGAGCAACATGCGAGACCCCGTCTCTACAAAAAATAGAAAAATTAGTTGGGTTTGGTGGTCTGTGCCTATAATCCTAGCTACTTGAGAGGCCAAGGCAGGAGGACCACTTGAGCCCAGGAGTTTGAGGTTGCACAGGCAACAAAGCAAGAAAAGAAAAGAAAAGAAAAGAAAAGAGAAGAGAAGAGAGAAAACAAAAGAAAAGAGAAAAGAAAAGAAAGAAAAGAAAAAAGAGGAAAGGGAAAGGAAAGGAGAAAAGAAGAAAAGGAAAAAGGAAAGGAAAGAAAAGAAAAGGAGAAAAGAGAAGAGAGGAGGAAGGAAGGGAAGAAGAGAGGGGAGAGAGAGAAAGGAAAGAAAGAAAAGAAAAGAAAAAGGAAAGAAAGAGAGAGAGAAAGAAAGAATAGAAAATCTGAATAGACTTACAGCAAAAGATTGAATCAGTAATCAGAAACCTCCCCAAAAAGAAAAGCCCAGGACAAGAAGTTCCCACTGGTAAATTATACCAAACATTTAAAGATGAATTAACACCAATCAATCTTTCTCAAACGTTCCCATAAAATAGAAGAGAAGAAAGACTTCCTAACTCATTCTATGAGATTAATATTACACTACCACCAAAGCCAGAAAAATATACCACAAGAAATGAAAGCTCAGACCAATATCCCTTATGAATATAGATGCCAAAGTCCTCAAGAAAATACTGGCAAAGCATATTGAGCAGCATATTAAAAAATTATACACCATGGCCAAGTGGGATTTATCCCAGGAATGCAAGGGTCATTCACATAAGAAAATCAATGCATTATAATAAATCACATTAATAGAAAAAGAACACATGATCATCTCAATTGAAAAAGTCATTTGACAAAATCTAATACCCTTTCATGAGAACACTCAGCAAAATAGGAATAGAAGGGAATTTCCTCAACATGATAAAGGGCATTTTTGAAAAGCCCACACAGCTAATATCAGGCTTAATGGTGAAAGACTGAAAGCTTTCCCCCTAAGATCAGGTATAAGACTAGGATGCCTGTTTCTGCAACTTCTATTTAACATCATACTAAAAGTTCTAGGCAAAAATATTAGGCAAGAAATAAAAAGCCATTCAAAGTGGAACAGAAGAAGTAAAACTATTATCACAGATGGCATGATATTATATCTAGAAAAATCTTAAAAATCCATAAAACACTGTTAGAACTAATTAATGAATTCAGCAAAATTTCAGGATACATAATTAACACAAAAAATCATTTATATTTCTACATTACAGCAATAAACAATCCATAAAAGAAATTAAGAAAATAATTCAATTTATTGCAGCATCAAAAAGAATAAAATACTTAGGAATAAATTTAACCACAGAGGTATGACACTTGTGCACTTTAAAACTACAAAAGATTACTGAAAGAAATTAAAGACCTAAATAAATGAAAAGACAATCTGTGTTTATGGATTGGAAGTCTTAATATTGTTGAGATGGCAATACACCCCAAATAATCTACAGATTTAATGCAATCCCTATCAAAATGCAAACAGAATTTTTTGAATGGAAAAGCTAATTCTTAAATTTATATGAAATTGCAAGGGATTCCAAGTAGCCAAAACAATCTTGAAAAATAATAATAAAGTTGGCGGTCTCACATGTCCCAATTTCAAAACTTACAACAAAACTGTAGTAATTAAAATGGTGGTGTATTGGCATAAAATTAGACATACAGATGAATATAATTGAGACTCTGGAAATTAACCCGTATATCTATTATCAATTGATTTTTAGCAAGGGTGCTGAGACCATTCAATGAGGAAAGAATATCCTCTTCAATAAGTAGTGCTGAGAGAACTGCATGTCCACATGCAAAATAATGAAGTTGGCAAAAGCGTGCTTAACCCACACCTTGCAATTTTAAATTACAATACAGTTTCAATATAAAGAATAAGGTACCCATGCCATTTAGAAACACCCAAAATTCTACCTATTCGGTATAGCTGCTGCCTTCATTAAAGACAATTTCTCAGAAACTGTGGCTCTAGTTATACTGAAAACTGTCATTTTTGATTATTTTATATCTTGTGGCCATGTGTCCTATAGTTGCTTCTTAGTCTCTATCATTTTTTCCAGTGGAAAATGCATGCTTGCACCTTTACTACTGGTCTAAACTTACTTTAATGAAGAAATTCTGGCTCTAACTAAAACTTATGTAAACTTTCCATTTCACTGTGATGTTTTCTTTCCTTGGATTCAACACAAGTCTTTTCTAATCTAAGAAACGGCTCTTAAAGGCCCTCCACACATGCTTATTTTCCAATTTAAGAGTGTCTTTCTGTACATACATAAAATATTGAAAGCTTCAGTGATGTGTCCAAAGTTGCTCTAAGCTGGGAATAACTGATCTGACTCTCCACCATCCCCACACAGGCTCTGCCTCACAAGTGTGGCTGAGCAAGACCTTGCCCCTCAGTGTCCGCTGCAACTTTTCTTCCTTGAATTCCAGTTTGGTAAGCTCACATGCTTGGACTCTAATTCTTAACAGTTTATCTCCAGTATCCATATATTTCATTTTATTTTGTTCCATAATAGTTAAAATTGCCTAGTTGTGAAAATGTTTCAAGCACTTCTACATGTTTTGTTTCAGTGATTTTCTCAGCATCAATGTGAGAACAGAGAGGACTAGGAAATTTCAACTATTCTTTATGAAAAAAAGGCATTTAAAATACCAAATAGTTTGTGATTGGTTCAAGATTTTATAGGGATGGCAGAATCAGAACTAAAGTATCAGTGTTCAGACTTGCATCAATATGGTGAATTCATCCTACTACTCTCTCTCATGAATATACAGTAAACATAAATGGAACCGGAACCACTTAAAGAGGGGCAGGGAAGAGAGAGAGGCAAGGAGGGGACTAATGAACAGTAAACTATCTCACTAGACAGGTTCTTCTTTCTGACTATGCTCCTACTGACTCAGGATAAAGAAGGAAAACACAAAACAAATCCTTCTACTAATCTCTGCCCAGTATTGAAAACTTCCAATTTTTTTGTGTGACTGTAAGCCCTTTTAGTAGTCATGTTCTCTAGTTGTAAAGATGGATCCATGCTATCTGGAACACCCTCCCATCAACTATGACTTTATATACTCATCCCTGTCATAGCATCCCATTCTAAGCCAAATAAAATATCTTATAAAATGAAAAAATAATGAAGTTGGACCCTTATCTTGGACCATATACAAAAATTTACTCAAAGTGAATTAGCGACATGATTATAAGAGCTAAAACCACAAAACTCTTAGAAGAAAACATAGGGATAAATCTTTGTGCTCTTATATTTGACAATGGATTTTCAATTTGACACTAAAAGAAGATATAACAAAAGAAAAAATAGATAAATTAGACTTCATCAAAATAAAAACTTTTATGAATCAAAGAACACTATCATAGAAGTGAAAAGATAACACCCAGAGAGAAAATATTTCTATGTCAAATATCTGATAAGAGTCTAGCATTAAGAATATATTTTTAAAAACTATTACAACTCAAAAAAAGAGAGAAACAACTCAATTTAAAAATGGGCAAAAGACTTGCATAAACATTTCTCTAAAGAAGATATACAAATTTCCAAAAAGCACATGAAAATATATTCAATGTCACAAGTCATTAGGGAATTGCAAATCAAAAGCACAATGAGATACCACTTCACGCCCACTAGGATGAGTATAAGAATAATTTTTAAAAAGGAAAATAGCAAGTGTTGGCAAGAATGTGGAGGAATTGGAACCCTCATACATAGCTGGAGAGCATGAAAAATGATGCAGTTGCTATGGAAAACAGTTTGGCAGTTATTCAAAAAGTTAAGCATAGAATTACCAGATGATCCTTCAAACAATACTTGTACTCTAGTGTTTGTAGTAACACTATTGACAATAGACAATGGTGGGAACAACTCAAATATCCATTAGCTGATGAATAGAGAAACAAAATGTGGTATAGCCACATTTTATTCAGCCATAAAAATGAATGGAGTACTGATACCTGCTACAATATGGTTGAACCTCAAAAACAATATGCTATGAAATAAGCCAGACACAAAAAGTCACATATTATATGGTTCAATTTGTGTGGAATATCCACAATAGGCAAATCCATAGAGACAGAAGATTAGTGGTTTCAGGGGTTGTGGAGAAGAAAGAATGAGGAGTTTCTGCTTAATGATTACAGGGTTTCCTTTTGGCATGTTGAAAATGTTCTGGAACTGGATAGAGATTATGGTTGAACAACATTGTTAATGTACTAAATGTCACTGTATTGTGCACTTTAAAGTTGTTTAGATGGTAAGTTTTATGTTATGTGTTTCCACTTATGTGTTATGTTTTCCACTTTAAAAAAAAAAAAAGCAAACCTCTTACCACAGTCTGCAAAGCTCTATACCAGATGTGATTATTAACCACCTCTCTGACCTCTTCTCATACCACTCTGCCATTACTCATTATACAGCAGGCGTATTGGCATTCTTTCTGTTCTAAAAACAAATCAAGCTTCTCTTTACCTTGATATCTTTGTTCCCTTTGCCTAGAAAGTTGTCCGCCCCCCATATATACACATGGCTGCCTCCTTCATCAGATCAAATGTTACTTCCTCAGAAAAAAAACTTTCTTTGGCTACCATATTTACATATTTCACCAACTCTACCCCTTGTCACTTTCTATTTCATTACCCAGTGTATATCCTTCATACCACTCAAAATTATGTGAATTTATCTTACCAATTATTTTCATACTTATCTATTCCTCCATTAGAATATGACTTCTAAGAGAGAAGAAATCTTATTTTTAATTGCTATGTTTCAAGCATCTAGAATAGTGTCTGTCACCTAGTTGCTTAATAAATAATTGTTGAATTAGTGAATGAAAAGATATATTGGACAGATTATCTAATTCTCAGAATCTTTCCCTACAATGATCTTAGTAAGAAACTCACATGCAAACAATTATTTCTCCTATAATGCCTGGGCAACTATGGATGCCTTCTGTTCTCTTGTAGGATAAGCTTGCGCATAGCAAATAGGGTGGTCAGTTACCACAAGTATGCTCACAAAATTATGAATTTCTTTCTTTGAGAGTTTGACTTTCCTTTTTGGCCCAAACTTAAAGAATCAGAACATGAATACTAAAAGTCCTAAAATTATATGGACTACTATCTGCAAAGTTCAAAGTATTCTTACAGTAAGATAATAGTAAACATAATTTACTTACCATTACCATGCTAAATGTTTTATATGTCATATAATCTCATATTTCTTAAAATGAAAAAACTCTTCTTTGACCCTTGATGCCCTCCCAGCTGACATCCCATTTTTATGTTCCCGTTAATAGTAAAATTCACTCAAGAGTTGTTTATACTTCTGCAAAGATGCATAAATCTGGCAGGGGCTTAGAGTGGACCCAGCTGCCACAGAAATTCCAACACCTTGAGGACACCTATGAGGAGCAAAATATGCCCCAGTATCTCTACCACTTGCATGAGTCTGATGAGACAGAACACTCACACAAGTCAGTCAAAACAGATACATCACTCACATATAGGCAGCAAGGATAAACAGAAGCCTAGGATCTATGGCAAGCTGGTCCCTCAAGGCTCAGGAAAGTTCCCTAGGATGGTTTGGTCTTGTCTGCATGTGACCCACATCATACCACAGCTGAGTAACCCCGAAAGCACTCTGCCCTGGGTTTACATACTTTGGGCACCACTTGGCTCACTGAGCACAAATGTTGCAGAATGGGAGCATAGGTCATATTGTTTCAGACACTTCCTCCTTATCTCAATATGTTGCATTTTTGGTATATTCTGCAGTTATTCAAAGAACTTCAAGTGGGAGTTGGAAGAGCAGGGTTGGCCAAGGTCATCCAAGAACCTGTTCTCCTATAACCTCTTTACCTCCAGATTTTCTCCTTAACCCACTTTAGCCAGGCTTTTGGCCCTACTCTCTACTTTAACAGCTCTTCCTAAGGCCACCAGTTGCCAAATGCAGTGGCCACCTTTTCGTCCCCATGTTACTTAACCTCTTAGCAGTATTCAACACAATTGATCATTCCTTCCTTCTCGAAATGTTTTTTTCACTTGGCTTCTGTGACACCTTACTCTTGGTTTCCTTCCTCCCTCATGGCCTGCTCCTTCATTGGTCCATTGCTAGCTGATTTTTCTTCTTTCTTCTCACATCTTTTAATATTGAGTTTCCCCAGGGCTCAGTACTACAGAACACTTCTCTATCTGTACTTATTTCCTAGATGATCTCATTCAGACCCATGGCTTTGAATCCCATCCATATGTTGATGACCCCCTTAATTTATCCACATTGGGTCTCTCCCCTGAATTCTAGACTTGTATATTTAGCTGCCTACATGATGCCTCCACTTGAATGCCTAATAGGCATGTCAAACTGAACTTGCCCAAAACAGAACTGTTGATACACTTCCTATTCAAAAACTGATCCCATCCCTAATGTTACATCCACTTAAATGGTACAGCTATTCACACAGATTCTAAAGCTAAGAACATTGAGATATCTCTAGAGCTTAGAACAATCCCTGGCACATAGAAAGTGAAAAATAAATATTAGTTGAATAAATTAATATAATTCTAATAAACCCTTTTCCACCTGATCTGATGGATCTACAGGATATAGAAGGTAGGAAATGACTTTCCCTCTACTATAACAGCTAGAAAAAGATATATGTATGTATGTGTGTGTATATGTATGTAGAGAGAGAGAGAGAGAGAGGAAGAGGGAGAGAAAGAAGAGTCCTTTTTATGAAAGCGAAGATTAGCAACCACTTTCCTCCTGTGGGGCATCTGCCAAGTCTGGGTGTGGACCTAGGATATTTTTTTTGCCATAGACAGAGAGACTCTGCTAAGGGGATAAAATCAGCAGAACTTTTTACAACCTCGTGGGCTGACATGAGAGATCAGAATTTGGAGGAGCCTCAAACTCACAGTAGGGCTCACTTTGGTTTCTTCCCATGGACTTTTCTTGATCACTGTAGTGGCATTGGAGGCTAAGAGGCTGGGTTGGAAAATCAGAGATAAATCACTTTCATTTTCATGATTTATAGGAGACAAAGTCTATGCAGAGAAAAGGTTCTCTACCAAAAAAAATCTGTTTTCAAATTTTGCCCTCTAGAGTTTTAGTTAGAACAGAGTGGAACTAAACCCAGTGCCAACCTAGCTAAATTGCTAATTGGTTTGAGGTCATTAGCTCCTCACCCATTTTCCTGATAAAGAAAAGAGCATCACCTCTCTAAGAGGAAAATAAACATTGACATCAGACTCTATAGTCATTTTATGCACAATTGTCAGCATACAAAAAGATTATAAGACATATGAAGAAACAGGAAAGTGTGACCCATAATGAAAAGGAAAATAATCAGTAGTAGACCCTGTAGTGATCCAGATGTTGGATGTACTGATACTTGATACAATGTGATTGTACCTCAAAAACATTATGCTAAGTGAAATAAGCCAGGCACGAAAGGTCACATATTATTTGATTCCACCTATATGCAATACCCAGAATAAATTCATAGAGACAGAAAGCAGATTGATGGTTGCCAAGGTCTATGGGGAGAAGGGAATAGGAAGTGACTACTTAATGGGTATGGGGTTTATTTTGGGGGTAATTAAAATGTTTTAGAACTAGAGGTGGTGGTGTGTACTTTAAAATGATTAATTTTGTCTGGACATGATGGCTCACACCTGTAATCCCAGCACTTTGGGAGGCCAAGGCAGGAGGAT
>VBSM01003151.1:3451271-3463231 GCA_008086735.1 Cheirogaleus medius | reverse complement strand
AGTTTTATAGCTTTACATTTTACATTAAGATCTATGGATCCATTTTGAGTTAAACTTAGCATAAGGTGAATAAAGGTGTTATAGTTCTCAACATGTAGATCCTGTACATATTTTGTTGGACTAATACCTACTTATTGTTTTTTTTCTATTGTGTAGGATACATTATTTTTTATTTCCAGTTGTTTATTTATTCTATATAGAAATAAACTTGAGTTTTGTATATTAACCTTTTATCCTGGACCTTGCTAAACTCATTTATCAGTTCTAGGAAGTTTTTTGTTTTTTTTAATTTTATTTTGTTTTCATAAATTCCTGGGGATTTTCTATTTTTTATAGTAATGCTATCTGCAAATAGATTTTATGTCTTCATTTTCAATCTATGTGCTTGTTATTCTTTTTTGCTTGCCTTATTGTGCTTAGTAGGACCTCTGGTACAATGAGAGTGGACATCCTTTTCTTGTCCCTGATCTTCAGAGGAAAGCATTCAGGTTTTCACAACAAGTATAATGTTACCTGTAGGTTTATTTATATGTTGAGAAAGTTTCCTTCTGTTTCTATTTTGCTTAGAATTTTATCAAGATGAGCATTGGACTTTGTTGAATGCTTTTTCTGCATCTATTGAGATGGTCATAAGATTTTTTTTTAATCTACTAATACAGTGACTTAAATTGACTTATTTTTCAATGTTAAACCAAACTTGCATTCATGGGCTAAACTCCAGTTGGTCGTGATGTGCTATCCTTTATGTGTACTATTAAATTCAATGTACTAAAATTTTGTTAAAATATTTACATTAATGTTTGTAAGGGTATTGATTTTTAGTTTTCCCTTTTTTACACTGCCTTTGATTTTGGTATGAGGGTAATGCTGGCTTCATAAAATAAATTGGGAAATGTTCTTTCCTCTTCTATTTTGTAACAAATATTGTGTAGATATTGGTGTGAATTCTTCTTTAAATGTTTTGTAGAATTCACCAGTGAAGTCTTCTGGCCTTGAAGCTTTCTTTGTAGGAAGGTTTTAATTGATGAACTCAATTTCTTTAATAAATATAGAGCTACGCAGGCAATCTATTTATTCTTGAGTGAATTTTAGCAGTTTGTATAGTTTTAAAAACTTTTCCATTCATCTAAGTTGTTGAATTTATTGCAATAAAGTTGTTCATAACATTCCCTTATTATTCCTTTAACCTGTAGTCATGCCCCTGCTGTAGTGATGCTCCTACTCTCCTTCCTGATATTGATCATTTCTGTCTTCTGTCTTTTCTTCCTGATCATTTTGGCTACAGTTTTATCAATTTTGTTCATCTTCTTAAAGAATCAGCTTTTATTTTCATTTATTTTTTCTATTTTATATTTAGTTGTTTCTTTTATATATTTTTTTTATTTTATATTACAGGGGTACAAATGTTTAGGTTACATATATTTCCCTTGCCCCACCCAAGTCAGAGCTTCAAGCATGTCCATCCCCCAGACAGTGTTATTTCTGCCTTAATCTTTATTATTGCTGTTCTTAGGCTTACTTTGGGTTTAGTTTGCTCTTTTTTTCCTAGTTTCTTCGAATAGAAGCTTAGATTATTGAGAATTTTCTTATTTTCTAATATAAGCCTTTAATGCTATAAACTTTCCTCTAAGCACTGCTTTAGGTTCATCTCACAAATTTTGATATGTTGTGTTTTCATTTTCAGTTCAAAATGCTTTTTATTTTCCCTTCTGATGTCTTCTTTGACATATAGGTTATTTAGAAGTGTCTTATTTGGTTTGTAAATATTTGAGAATTTTCAAATCTATTATTAGTTTCTAATTTAATTCCACTGTGGTCAGAGAACATACTTTGTGCATTTTCAATACTTTGAACTTTATTGAGACTTGTTTTATGACCCAGAATATGGCATACTTTGGTTAATGTTCTGTGTGCACTTGAAAAGAATGAGCACTCTGCTGTGATTGTGTGCAGTATTTTATAAATGTCAGTTAGGTCAAAGTGGTTGATAATGTTGTTCAAGTCTTCTATATCCTTACTGACTTTCTGCATATATATATATATATATATATTCCATCATTTATTGAGAGAGGGATATTAAAATCTCTGACTATAAATGTGCAGTTGTCTGTCTTTCCTTTCAGTTCTATCAGTTTTTGCTTCCTGAATTCTGAAGCTCCATTGTTAGGCACATAAACATTATGTCCTCCTAATGAATTGTCCCTTTTTCATTTTGAAATGATCTGCTTTATCCCTGGTAATAGTGTTTGCTCTGAAATCTGTTTTGTATGATAGTATTATAACTACTCTAGCTTTCCTTTGATTAATATTAAAATGGAATATTTTTTCCACTCAATTATAAGGATTAACATTATTTATGTCTTTTTATTTCAAGTGGTTTCTTACAGATGGGTCTTGCTTTTTATTCATTCTGACAATATCTGTTTTTCATTAGGGCTTTAGACACTTACATTTAATGTGATTATTGATATTATTAGGTTTAAGTCTACTATTTTGCTATCTGTTTTCTGTTTGTCCTCTCCTTTGTTATCTTTTCCCTCTTTTCTACCTTCCTTTGGATTAATTGGGTATTTTATGATTCCTTCTTATCTCCTTTTTTGGGTTATTAGCCATAACTTTTTATTTTAGTGGTTACTTTAGGGTTTATATATGCATATTTAACTTATCACAATGTATCTTAATGCAAATATTAGTTGACTTGACATTTACAGCAAGTATACTTCTATTACCCTTCTTCTAGCCTTTGTGCTATTGTTAGCATAAATTGTGCTTCTACAAATGTTATAAAGCCCACAATTCATTCTTATTAATTTTGCATTAAAATATTCATCTTTTAAAGACTTACATTTTCCCTTTTTTGTATTCTTCATTTCTTTGTGTAGATCCAGACTTCCATTTTGAATTATATTCCTTTTACCTGAAGAACTTCTTTTTTATAAGGGTATAGTTCAATTTTTGTGTCATTTTAACTATTCTTAATTGTACAATTTGGTGTCATTAATTACATTTACAATGTTTTGCAACCATCACCGCTGTTTCCAAGATTTTTTATCACTTCAAACAGAAACTCTGTACCCATTAAACAATAATTCTACATTTCCCCTTCCCATGCACATAGTACATCCTAATATACTTTCTGTCCATGAATATGCTAATTCTAAATATTTCATGTAAGTGGAATCATACAATATTTGTTCTTTTTTTGTCTGACTGTAGTGAATTCTTATAATTTTATATTGCCTTGGCATCCATTTTAAATACAAGTTGGGCTTTCTCATACTCAAAAGCAGGGCTTAGTCACCCTTAACACAGATTCCAGTTTTCCAACTCCCTCCAGTTCCTTAGTATACTCAATCCACATATGTACCTTATACAACCACCTCCTGGTGACCACTTTCCTATGGGACAGCTAAATGCAACCTACTTGATTTGCCCCACTGACCCCTACACTGTGCATGGACTGTGCAGATATGCCACAGTTAGCACCTCTCTGTCTCAGTATGATTCTGTGGAACTCATGCCTGCTTGCTCTAAATCTACCAATTAGAAATCCCCATGGGAAACCTGTTTGGGTAATGCCCTGGACCCCAATAAGGGCTTCAGCACACAGGTCTCTCTCTCTCTCCCCCTCTCTCTCTGACTCCCCACCAGCTAGTTGAGTGTGTCCCAGACTTCCTCACTTCCCATTGGCCCTATGTGGCATGCTGCCCTTTTCTCTCTTTAGGATCTTAAGTAATAAACTGCTTCTGTTATTTCATGTGTTTTATTGAATTGCCTCCTCTGCGTCTCACCTAGCCAATACACTAAAACCTAACTTCTTTCCCAGTCAGGGCTGTCCTAGAGAGTGGCTATCTGGGTAGGAATAAACTGGACACAGGTCAGACAAGAGCCTCAGGGCATCTGCCAGTATAAACAAGTTTCCTGTGAGAGGGACACTTGGTCACAGGTTGACACTTAGGCATTAGATCATCTACCAGGATAAACAAGTATCCCATGAAAGGAACATTGCAAATACCCACATTGCAAATCCCTGGATCCCTGTCAGGGTAAGACTAGAATTTATAGCCCATCTTGTGAGAGAGACCTCAAGATCAAATTAGAAAAAAAATACAGTGGCTTATTTCACTTATCATAATGAATGTTTTTAAAGTTTATCCATGTTGTAGCATGCATAAGAACCTCATTCATTCATATATATGTGTGTGTGTGTATATAGTGATACACATACACACACACCCCATCCCCCATTGAAAAACACACACACACACACACACACACACATATATAGATACACACACACACACACACACACACATATATAGATATAGATAAAACTTATCCATTCATCTGTTGATGGACACATGGGCTGATTCCACTTTTTGGCTATTGTGAATAATGGTGCTATGAATATTGGCACACAAGTATCTAAGTCCCTATTTTCAATTATTTGGTATATACATACATATCTATATAGATATGTAGGTACGTAGAGAGAAAGAAATTAGATTTGCTGGATTATTGCCAAATCCAAAATGATGCAAATCTACCCCTGTGGTTTCTTATAAGTATTTTTATACTTTTAACTCTTAAATTTAGGTCTTTGATTCAGTTTGAGTCAATTTTTGTATATGGCATAAGGAAAGAGTCCAACTTCATTCTTTTGGACATGGATATCCAGTTTTACCAGCACCATTTCTTGGAGAGACTGTTCTTTTCCCATTGAATGGTCTTGGCGTCATTGTCAAAAATCAATTGACCATAGATGTGAGAATCTATTTCTGGGCTCTTGATTCTATTCCATTGGTCTATATGCCTAGCCTTATGCCATTACCATATGGTTTTGATTACTGTAGCTTTGTATTAATAGTATGTTTTAAAATTGGGAAGTGTGAGACTTCCAATTATGTTCTCTTATACAAGATTCTTTTGACTATTGTGAGTTCCTTGAAATTCCATATGAATTTTGGGATGACTATTTTCATTTCTGTAAAAAATGTCATTGGGATTTTGATAGGCATTTCATTAAATCTGTATATCACTTTGGGTACTATTGTCACCTTAGCAATATTAAGTCTTCTAATCCATGAACATAGAATGCCTTTCCATTTATTTATATCTTCTTTATTGTCTTTCAGCAATGTTTTATAGTTTTATTGTAAAAGTCTTATACCTTCTTGGTTAAATTTATTCCTAAATATTTTATTCTTTTTGATTCTGTAATAAATAGAATTGTTTTCTTAATTTTCTGTTTGGATTGTTTATTGCTGTTGTATATAAATACAACTGAACTTTTTGTGTGTTGATTTTGAATCCTGAAAATTTGCTGAATTAATTTATTAGTTCTAACAGGTTTTTTTGTGGATTATTTAGGGCTGCAGTCCCCAACCCCTGGGCCACCACCCATACAGTCTGTGGCCTGTTAGGAACCGGGCCTCACCCATTGCCTGAGCTCCAACCCACCCACCCCCACCAGTGCCATCCACGGAAAAATTGTCTTCCATGAAACTCAGGAACTTGATGCACAGCAGGAGGTAAGCAGGGAGTGAGTGAAGCTTCATATATATTTATAGCTGCTCCCCACCATTGGCATCACCACCTGAGTTCTGCCTCCCCACCACCACCACCCCATCCCCCATTGAAAAATTGTCTTCCATGAAATTGGTCCCTGGTGCCAAAGGTTGGGGATCACTACTTTAGGGGTTTCTAGATATAAGATCTGGCCATTTGCAAATAGCTATAGTTTAACTTCTGTTCCACTTTGAATGGCTTTTTATTTCCTGCTTAATTGCTTTGCCTAGAACGTTTAGTACAATGTTAAATAGAAGTTGCAGAAACAGGCATCCTAGTCTTGTACCTGATCTTAGGGGAAAAGCTTTCAGTCTTTCACCATTAAGCCTGACATTGGCCGGGCGTGGTGGCTCACGCCTGTAATCCTAGCTCTCTGGGAGGCGGAGGCGGGTGGATTGCTCCAGCTCAGGAGTTCGAAACCAGCCTGAGCAAGAGCGAGACCCCTTCTCTACTATAAATAGAAAGCAATTAATTGGACAACTAAAAATATATAGAAAAAATGAGCCAGGCATGGTGGCACATGCCTGTAGTCCCAGCTACTTGGGAGGCTGAGGCAGGAGGATTGCTCGAGCCAAGGAGTTTGAGGTTGCTGTGAGCGAGGCTGACACCACGGCACTCACTCTAGCCCGGGCAACAGAGTGAGACTCTGTCTTAGAAAAAAAAAAAAAAAAAGCCTGATATTAGCCGTGGGCTTTTCAAAAATGCCCTTTATCATGTTGAGGAAATTCCCTTCTATTCCTATTTTGCTGAGTGTTTTCATTAAGAAAGGGTATTAGATTTTGTCAAATGACTTTTTCAATTGAGGTGATCATGTGTTTTTTTCTTTTTTCTATTAATGTGATTTATTACATTGATTTTCTTATGTTGAATGACCTTTGCATACTTGGGATAAATACCATTTAGTCATGGTGTGTAATCCTTTTATATACTGCTCAGTTCAAATGGCCAGTATTTTCTTGAGGATATTTGTATCTATATTCACAAGGGATATTGGTCTGTAGTCTTCATTTCTTGTGGTGTATTTTTATGGCTTTGGTAGCAGGATAGATACTGCTGTCATCATAGAATGAGTTAGGAATGTTCCTTCTTTTCCAATATTTTTGAAGTGTTTGAGAAGGATTGGTGTTCATTCTTCTTTACATAGTTTGTGGAATTCACCAGTGAAGTCATCTGGTCCTAGAATTTTCTTTTTTGGAGAGCTTTTTATTTACTGATACAACCTCTGTACTTGTTATAGTTTTCTATTCAGATTTTCTATTTCTTTAGTTAGGTTGACAGTTTGTGTTTCTAGGAATTTGTCCATATCTGTAGGTTATCTTATTTGTTGTTGTATACCTGTTTTTAGTAGTGTTATAGTACTTTTATTTCTGTAAATTTGGTAATAATATCCCCACTCTCATTTCTGATTGTAATAATTTGAGTCTTCTCTCTTTTTTCTTAGTCAATCTAGTTAAAGACTTGTCAATTTTGTTTATTTTTTAAAAACCAACTTTTCATTTTGTTGATTTTCTCTATTTTTCTATTTTTATTTCATTTTTCCCTGTCTAATCTTTATTATTTTCTTCCTTCTGCTAGTTTTGGATATAGTTTTCTCTTCTTTTTCTAGTTCTTTAAGATGTAAAACTGGGTTATTAATTTGAGATCTTTCTTAATTTTTAATGTAGGTGTTTATGGCTATTTAAATTTCAAAAATATTTTCCCATTTCTCTTGTGATTTCTTCTTTGACCTACTGTTTGTAAGAGTGTGTTATTTCTACATATTTGTGAGATTTTCAATTTTCTTTCTATTATTGATTTCTAGCTTCATTCCAATGTGGTTGGAAAATATACTTTCTATAATCTCAATCTTTTTAAATTTATTAAGACTTTTTTGGCTGAGGCAGAAGGATTGCCTGAGCCCAGGAGTTTGAGGTTGCTGTGAGCTAGGCTAACGCCACGGCACTCTACTCCGGGCAAAGAGTGAGACTCTGTCTCAGAAAAAAAAAACAAAACAAAACAAAAAGATTTTTTTGTAGCTTGACATATAGTCTATTATGGAGAATGTTATATGTGCAGTTCACAACAATGTGCATTTTGCTTTTATTGGATGTAATGTTCTTTATATGTTTGTTAGATATAATTGGTTAATAGTATTCAAGTCTTCTATTTTTAAATTGTTTTTCTGTCTCATTGTTCTCTTCATTATTGAGAAGGGGTATTAAAGTCTCCAACTATTATGGTAGACTGTCTATTTCTCTCTTCAATTCTGTCAATTTTTTGCTTCATTGGAGGGGCTCCATTTTTAGGTGCATGTATATTTATAATTGTTATATTTTCTTGAATCATTGAAACTTTTATCAATATATAATTCTCTATCTCTTGTAATCTTTTATGACTTAAATTGTATTTTGTCTGATGATGGTATAGATGCCCTAGCTTTCTTATGCTTACTATTAAATATTTACATAATATATCATTTCCCATTCTTTTAGTTTCAAACTCTTTGTGTTTTTATATCTAAAGTGAGTCTCTTTTAGAAAGTGTATACATGGAACAGATTTCTATTCAATCTTAGAATCTTTTTCTTTTAATTGGAGAGCTTAATCCATTTACATTTAAAATAATTACTGATAAGGACAAATTTACTTCTCTCATTTAGCTATTTGCATTCTGTATGTCTTATGTCCCTTTTGTCCTGAATTCCTCCATTATTGACTTTTTTCATATTTAGTTGATTTTTTTGTAGTCTACTATTTTGATTCCTTTTTGTTTCCTTTTCTGTATATATTTTAGTTATTTTCTTAGTGGTTATCTTGGAGATTATAGTAAATAGCCTAAATTTATTTATTTATTATTTAGTTTTATTTCAAAATACTAAGGGGGTACAAATGGTTTTGTTACATAGATACCTTGTATAATGCATAAGTCAGGGATTTTGGTGTGCCTGTCACCAGAATAGTGTTCATTGTACCCAATAGGTAAGTTTTTAATCCCTCACCCCCATCTGATATCCTAAATTTATAACAACCTAGTTTAAATAATACCAACTTAGTTTCAATAGTATATAAATATTCCATTCCTATACATTTCCATTTCTTTCCTTCATATTATTATTGTCACAGATTATATCTTTATACAATGTGTGCCCATCAGTGTATATTTATCAGTATTGTTTTATGCATTTGTCTCTTAAATAATATAGAAAAAAGAGGAATTACAAACTAAAAGTACAGTAATACTGGCTTTTATATTTATCTATGTAGATACCTTTACTAGTGTTCTTTATTTCTTCATATGGTTTTAAGTTATTGTATAGTATCCTATCATTTAAGTCTAACGGACTTCCTTTCACTTTTTTTATATGGCAGATCTACTAGTAATAAACTCCTTTAGGTTTTGTTTTTTTATTATTGTTATTTTTCCTTCATTATTCAAAGATAGTTTTGCTGGATATATAATTTGGGGTTGACTTTTTTCTTTTAGCACATTAAATATGTCATCACACTGCCTTCTGACCATCATAATTTGATGAGAAATCAACTGTTACTGTTATTGAGGATCTCTTGCATGTAAAGGTTGTTCCTCTCTTGCTGTTTTCAAGATGTTCTAGATGCTTTCAGGATTCTCTTTTTGTTGTTGGCTTGTGGCGAATTTGAGTATAACGTGTCTTGGGATGGATCTCTGGGATTTTCCGCTTGAAGTCTGTTGAGCTTCCTGAATGTATAGATTCATGTCTTTCATAAAATTTGGGAAGTATTCAGCTGCCATTTTTTCATCAGATATTCTCTGTCCACTTTTCTTTCTCTTCTTCCTCCATCATGCATGTATTGAGGCCCACTTGATGGTATTCCATGGGTTCCTCAGGCTCTGTTCATTTTCCTTATTCTTTTTGTTTCTATTTTTAGACTGGATATTTCAAATCAATCATCTTATCTCAAATTTCACTGATTCTTCTGCCTGCTCAAATAATCTGTTCTACCTCTTTAGTGAATTTTTAATTTCAGTTATTGTACTTTTTAGCTCCAGAATTTCTATATCTTCATTGATATTTTTGTTTTGTTCATATATTGTTTCCCTGGGTTTTTTTTGTTTGTTTGTTTGTTTTTTCTATGGTTTCCCTTAGCCCTTTGAGAATATTTTAAACAATTGATTTAAAGTCTTTGTCAAGGAAATCCTGTCATTTGTGACAACATGGATCAACCTGGAGGACATTATGTTAACCGAAATAAGCCAGACACAGAAAGGCAAATACCACATAATCTCACTTATTTGTGAAATCTAAAATAGCCAGACTCATAGAAGCGGAGAGTAGAATGGTAGTTACCAAAAGTTGGAGCTGGGGGGACTGGAGAGATGCTGAACAAAGGATATAAAACTTTAGATAGGAGGAATGCGTTCAAGAGATCTATTATTGTACGGCATGGTAACTATAGTTAATAATGATGCATTTTATACTTGAAAATTGCTAACAGTGTAGATTTTAAGTGTTTCAAACACAAAAAAACAGATGCATATGTGATGTAATGCATATGTTAATTAATTTTATTTAGCTATTCCACAATGTATACATATTTTAAAGCAACATATTATATATACCACAAATAAAGACAATTTTTATTTGTCAATTTAAAAAATAAAAAAATAAAGCCATTGTCTAGTAAGCCTTCTATGGTTTAAATGATGATGTCTCCCCCAAAATTCATATGTTGAAGCTTAATCACCAATGGTATAGTATTAAGAGGTGAGGCCATTAAGAGGTGATTAAGTCATAAGGGCAGAGCCCTCTTGGGTTGGATTCAGGCCCATGTAAAAGGGCTCGAGAAAGTGGGTCCACCCTCTTATGTGCTTCTGCCACATGAAGGCACAGTGTTCCTCCCCTCTGGAGGATGCAGCAATAACATGCCATCTTAGAAGTAAAGACCAGGCCCTCACCAAACACCAACCCTACCAGCACCTTGATCTTGGCATCCCAGCCTCCAGAACTGTGAGAAATAAATTTCTGTTGTTTACAAATTACTCAGTCTGTGGTATTTTGTTATAGCAGCACAAAGGCACTAAGACAAAGCCCAATGTCTGGGCTTCCTAAGGGACAGTTTCTGTCAATTTATTTTTTTCTTTGAATGGGCTAGTTACATTCCTGTTTCTTTGTATGATTTGTGATTTTTTTGGTTCAAAACTGAACAAATATTATAATGTGATAAATCTGGAAATCAGATTCTCTCCCCCTTCCCCAGGGTTTGTTTTTGATTGTTGAAGGTTTAGCTTGTGTTCAAACAGTGTTTTGACTGAGATTTTCTTGAATGCCAGGAACTTCAAAAAAACCATAAAAATCAAAAACCAAAAATAAACTTTTTCCAGTCATGGATTGATTCTGTGCTGAAACCTTCTTTAACACTTAGCTAGTCCATTTATAATTCTGCCTCAGCCTTCAATTCTAACTAGCACTGAGCCTATAGACCAGCCAGTAATGAAAACAGGGTCTTGTCAGCTCTTTTGTAAGCATGGTCCTGTCCTTGGCATGTACATGGGAACATAAGCTGCTTCTATCAAGACTGCTGTTAAACCAGGGAGGGTGAGGCAAGGGTAAGTAAAAACAGCAAAAAGGTTGCCTGGTTGCTGTAAACATTTGACTGTTTTCCAGAGTTCTCACAAAGTTTGTTCTGACAGCTCCGTTTGTTTCTTTTTGTTTTGGTTTGGTTTTTTTTTTTTTGGTTATTAAATATTTCTGTGACTAGGCAGGTATTTGGAGCTGCCCACTCTGCCATTTTGCTCACATTTGTAAGATTCTCTTTATCATTTCTTGAACTGATGATTGACTGGCGATATATTCTTTGAGCTCCTATATGTTTGCAAAAATTTTAATTTTGCTCTCATTTTGAAAGATCTTTTTCTTAGGTATAAGTTGACAGTGTATTTTTCTCTCAGTACTTTCAATGTATTGCTCCTCCCTCTTCTAGCTTGCCTTGTTTTCAATGAGAAATCTGTCATTCTTATCTTTGTTCTTCTGTAAGTAATGTGTCTCTGAATGTAATGTGTTCTCTGGCTGCTTTTCAGATTTTCTCTTTATCACTGGTTTTAAGCAGTTTAAGATATGTCTTTGTATATTTTTCTTCATATTTCTTGTGCTTGAGATTCATTGAGCTTTTAGGATTTATGGATTTATAGATTTTATCACATAGTTTCTGCCATTGTTTCTTCAAATATTTTTCTCTTCCCTTGAACTTTAATTACATATATATTAGACTGCTTTAAGTTGTCCCACAGAGCTCAATGATGCTCTGTTAATTTTTTAGTCTAGGACTGGGCACAATGGCTCACGCCTGTAATCCTAGCACTTTGGGAGGCCAAGGTGGGAGGACTGCTTAAGCTCAGGAGTTCAAGACCAGCCTGAGCAAGAGCGAGACCCCGTCTCT
>VBSM01003151.1:3428929-3451171 GCA_008086735.1 Cheirogaleus medius | reverse complement strand
ACCATGCCTGGTTATTTTTTTTTTTTAATTGATCAGGGGCCAAGATGGCTGACTAGTGACATTGCTTGCCAGACCATCCCAGAGGGAAGATTGGGTTTGAGATACAGGAGAGGGGAGAAGAGACACAGATCAGGTGTAGATCATAGAGAGAGGTGCTGGAGCCTGCCAGGGACCTCACAGAGGAAAATTGTGAACAGAGAAGGAAAAAGATAAATAAAAAAAGATGTCATGAGGATCAAACCCAGGGAGTCTCAGAGCCCAGAGAAAGAGTAAGGAGGGATCCCTCTCTCCCATAGATGATCCTGCACCGAACAGCAGGCTACCAAGTTTCTTGGAGGTTTTTCCTCCCTCACGAGCCCGGGCAAGGTGGCAACATGGAATAGTGAGGAGAACTTGTGTGATCCCAAAGCTTGGTCATTCCATATGGGGCTCCCCTCCAAGGAGAGTGTCATGAGAGGCTGGAAAGCCAGCTTTCTTCCATTCAGATGTTTCTATCCCTGCCCGTCACCCAACCACCCCAACTGGGAGTGCAGTTTGAGCCAAGAATTTAGTGAGCAGCAGCTTCCCCTCAAGTGGGCGTGTGCTACAGGCCAAGGTTCCCACAGAGTGAGGGTCCTGCACCTTTCTACTTGCAGGCCTGTAGTGGACCCCAGGTGCCTAATTAGAGAGCTCCCTGCCCACCGGCATTTTGTGGAGTTGCACACCATCAGGTCAGACAAGCAGGCCAGACCCCGTGCCTCCCAGACTTGAGTGGGTTACTGGGGACACAGGGAAGAGGTCTGGGAGCTAGACTCTGGTGGAGAGGAGGCCCACATGAACAGAACTGACAGCAGAAGACTGAGGGGTTCCAATACGGGCAAGCCCGAGAACTAGAAATACACCTACCATTTGATCCAGCAATCCCACTACTGGGTACTTATCCAAAGGAAAAGAAGTCATTTTATTAAAAAGATACCTGCACTCAAATGTTTCTAGCAGCACAATTCACAATTGCAAAGATGTGGAATCAATCCAAGTACCCATCAATTCATGAGTGGAGTAACAAAATGTGACATATGTATACCATGGAGTACTACTCAGCCATGAATAAGATGACTTAATGCCTTTTGCAACAATTTGGATGGAACTGGAGACCATTATCCTAAGTGAAGTATCTAAAGAATGGAAAAATAAACACCACATGTACTCACTATTATTAAATAAATTAGAACTAACTGATGAGGACACATGTGCATAGAGGGAAGTAAAACTTAACAGAAATGAAGCAGGGGGAAGGGGTAGAAGGGGATGGTTGAAAACCTGCCTAATGGGTACAATGAACACATCTGGGTGACGGGCACACTTATAACCATGACTCAAGCATTACAAAAGTGATCCATGTAACCAAAAATATTTGTAGCCCCATAATACTTTGAAATGTTTTTAGAAACCTAAAAAAGGTAAAAATATTTAGCAAGTTACAAAAAAATTTTTTATAGAGACAGCATCTTGCTGTGTTTCCCAGGCTGGTTTCAAACTCCTGTTTTCATGTGATCCTCCCACCTCAGCCTCCCAAAGTGCTAGGATTACAAGTGTGAGCAACCATTCCCGACCTTAAGGGTTCACTTTTATTCTCAGTATGGGTTGCATTTTCATGCTTCTTTGCATGCCTGGTAATGTTTTATTGAATGTCAGCCATTTTGAATATTTTGTTGATGAGTGATGGATTTTTAAAATTTCTGTAATTTTTTTGTGTTTTGTCTAGGGTAGTGTTAAATTAGGTAGTGTTAAATTAGGGTAGTGTTAAACGGTCTGAGTAGCCGATTTTCTAGGCCAACACACTTTTCTATTTTTTTCCCTCATGTTCAGCCCTTTCCCATTTTTGGGAAAGTAAAATAAACTTCTTCCTTCTATCCTAATCTTTGCCTGGAAAAATTTTTCTCAAACCCGTGTTCACCAGCTCCACACTAGCTCTCCACCCTAACACTGAGATCAAGGTATCCGGAGGATGGGTTTCTTCGGAGGCCTCTTTTCTTGGCTTGCAGATGATGTTTTCTCTCTGGGTCTTCACATGGTATTCGCTTTTCCCTTTGTGCCTGTCTATGTCAAAATTTCCTCTTCTTAAAAGCATACCAATCATATTGGATTAGGGCCCACCTAAAAACCTCATCCTAATTACCTCCTTAAAGTCCCTATCTCCAAATATAGTCACATTCTGAGGTTCTAGGGGTTAGGACATCAATATATGTAGTAATATTTGGGGAGGACCTAATTCAGCCCATAACAGGAAATAGCATAATGCCCAACCTAAAGCAACTTAAATAATAAATGTATTTATCATCTCACATAATAAGTAAAGATACATGATGGTTCCTGAGTTAGTGCAGCAGCTGATGTCATCAGACTCAGGTGTTCTTTATCTTTAAGTTTTGTCATTCTCAGTGTATCAGTGATAATCTCCCTTCATGATTGCTACAGTAGTTTCACGTATCACATGCAGATATGACGACCTCCAGCAAAGAATAAAGGTATTTTCTCCAAAGCATAGGTATTGATTGGAATGAATAATCTTTCCCAAATAGGTGTTGTAGCCTATATATAATTGACGGTACCTCCGCCAGCAGGGGAATGGGACTAGTAATTGTTGGATGGGAAATTGGCATAGTCTGTTACAAACTTCCACAGAATAAATGATCCACAAAATATTTCTTTCCATCTAAAGCTTTTACAATGCATCATTATCATTAATTAGTCTTATACTTAAACTTCCATGGCTAAATTAAACAATGTTAGAGATGTTTCCTCCTCCAGGATGGAACCCAAAACTTCAAGCAGTGTATTTCAAGCAATGTCATCCGTATATATTAATTTTCACCCATTTGATGAAGTCAGGTTAGAGCTTGACTCCAGCATATTTCTCCCATTCCAATTAGAAATTAGAACAATGCTACAGTGTCTGGATTGTAGCCACTTTTTGAAAAGTAAAGGTTGGATCATTTGATAATTTCCTCATATATTTCGTGGTTGTGGAATATTTCAGTGGGATTCATTTTGTTAAAACTAACACTCTGTTGTTTCACATTAGTCAGTTCTATCAGGGTAATGTGTTTATGTAAATATTATATTTAAGGAAAAAAATTGTGTCCTGAAACACCAATGATGATCACATACGATTTTATGGTCTCAAATTTCCACAGAAAGATACTGGTGATGCCACCACTTTCATGTTTAACTTTCAATTATCCACGTCTCAGGCTTATTTGAAGGATCTCTTTCCCATCTTAGCTACTGCTTTCACAAACTTCTCAATGGTTCTTTTATCAATTCCACTGCATTTGCAAACCGGGTGGTAGACTTAGCAGAGCCTACATGCCAACGGCTATGATAATGATATGTAGATTTGTACCCTTTCTCATTTTGGCTTTAGTGAAGTGATGGTTTTTAAAATTGTCTTTTGGCATTGTCCCATTTCTCCAACCCATATTTCTATCCTGGGGGAGAACACTTTCTGGCCCCCTAGGTTAATTAAATCCTGGGAGTTTTAATTGGAGAAACTCACTAACATCTAAAGAGAGGATGGTAAGACTGAAGAGGAAGTTCTGAGCCAAGAATAGGGTTTTCTCCCTCTGTCAATGGAATGTGGGCTGTACTCAAGTTGACAAGTATAAAATGGAGTTGCAGGAATCTTTACTCATATAAGAAACTATCCAGCAAGACTGAAAAGTAGAGATTAAGAATGCAGACTCTGGATCTGGGTTCAAATCTCAGCTTCACTATTAACTAGGGTGTGAGCTTGGGCCAATCTCTTAAACTCTGTGTGCCTCAGTTTCCTCATCTGTAGAAGGGGGATCATAGCAACTACCATGTAAGGTTGTAATGAATTAATATTTGTTGGACTGGAGGTGTAAGTATTAATAAATTCCTATGGATGAAATGAACAATCGAAAGAAATCTTTCATCTGTCCTGTGGGATTTTACCAGTCTGAAAGGCTGCCCCAAGTTATCCTGGGGAAGGGGCTACTATAGTCCAGCAGTTGATGGAAAAATGATGGGTAATTTGAATTACCTGGATATATTAGTTTATTTAAGTGGCATAATCATATTTTCCAGGAACTTGGAAGACAATGAATGACTGCTTCTGATATGGAACCCCTGGAAAAAAATGCAAGCATGAAAATATCCATTGTCAAATGCCAATTCTACTAGTTCCGGATTGTGTAGGGCATATTATGCCACAACTTTAGACAATCACAGATTTGAAAAAAAAATTTTCACTCTTATCAGCTGGCCCTGTTCACCAATTATAGAAAATTAAGGATCTTCTTAGGGTTCATTGGGCACTACAGACTTGTGAAAACTTTTTATGAGCTGAATTAGAGTTAACAGATTAAAAATGGGGTAGTTTAATGATCAGATATAGGGTAGGCAGGTCATCCTACCCCTTTAAGAATTGGCCAGAAAAGGCCTATAGATAAATACTTCAGTTGTTGATGACCTGCTTAGGCTTCTGTCCTAATATTTTTTAGCCTCATCAAACCTTGTTTTTACCATTCTTTTTAAATTAGGATTGTGGTTTATTAGGACAATTATGAAGAGAGAATATATATAGCTATTGCCAGTATAAGTCTGTCTGAAGGTGAGACTCAATATCTTATTCACAAAATATTGTTCTTCACTTTAAAAGGAGCTCTTACAGAGTATATTTTATGATGTGCCTTTTCATATGTACTGCCTATCTGTGTACTTACCAATGCCAAGATAGGTGCTATTAGCAGTCACATCAACATGTTAATTTTATAATTCAGTACGATATTTTCTATAGATCTGGGCTCAAGACTAACATGTTGATGCTGTCTTTCACAAGGCAAAACTATAGGCTATCTTCAATGAAGGGTTCAGGGCCATCTGTAGCTCCCAAAGTGTAGGACACGGGCCAGGTGCAGTGGCTCATGCCTATAATCCTAGCAATCTGAGAGGCCAAGGTAGGAGGACTGCTTGAGATCAGGAGTTTAAGACCAGCTTGAGCAATAGTGAGACCACCACCTCTACCAAAAAATAGAAAAAATTAGCCGGGCATGGTGGCGCATGCCTGTAGTCCTAGCTACTTGGAAGGCTGAGGCAAGAGGCTAAAGCAGGAGACTCACTTGAGCCCATGAGTTTGAGGTTGTAGTGAGCTATGATGATGCCACTGCACTCTAGCTGGGGCAACAGAGCAAGACTCTGTCTCAAAAAAAATAGCGTAAGACACTTTTCTGAGTGGAAAATAGCAGAAAGCTTGGAGCTCCCTCCAAAAACTGGGTCTATGGTGGGGATTAACTCTGTGGTCATGGCAACTTGTCAATGTTCCAACTAGAAGTGAGACCCAGAGGAAAGGACAATAGATAGAATGCAAGCTAATGTGGCTGATTAATGGAAAAACCCAAGGCCTCGTAGGAGAAATTATATAAGCTATCTCTAGAGAAATAAATATTTTGCTTGAAGAATAGCATAAATGGATACTGATTAATGGTATATTACATCATATCATGTGCAGGCGCAACAGATGCAACTGATTATACCTCAGGAATGCCAGTCTCATGGTTTTGAGAGTTTTACAAGATGGTATTAGCCATTTGGGCAGGGAAAACTATAGACATAGGATCTAATTGGGGCTGAAGATGGCTAAAGGCATCAGAGTCAAATGTGAAACTTCTACTTTTTGCATTCAATGAGGATCATTGCCAACACAGCAGATTCCCTGGAAGCCATTCCAAGCCAAACACTCTTAGAGTTGGTGGGTGTAACCTCCTTACTATGTTCTGAGTATTCACACAAAGCACAATAAGATGCATTCCCAAAAAGACAAATCTTACTGTAAGCAGATTAATCACATGCCCAGATCACAGAAGAATGTGCAGGGAAGGGTTCTCCTTCCAGGAGAACTAGAAGTAGATTTTCTGCACTACCTGCCTGCTTCCTAACAGGTGTGTTGAATCTTTATCTTGATTCTTGGAGCCACCCACATAGTTACCTTTCTCCTAGGGAACCTCTTCCTGTTGGAGTCATTATCTCTTCATTTATCCTTCCACAGCCGCCTCCTGCTCTTAAACCCCTCTGCTTTCTTCTTCTGAGCTCCTACATTTTCTTTGCTTCAGTCTTTGACTCAGATTGTTTATCTGTTCCATCTAGTTCTTTCATTGAAGATGGAAAGAGGTTTAAATCCATGTGGATGGAGTATGGAATGAAGGGAAGCCACTTCCATCAGTCTAACATTTGAAAATAACTCCTATGAGTTAGTATGCCAAAAGAGTCCCAGTCTCTGTAGTCTGTTTATAGTTGCATGTCAAATACCTCCTTCTATTATCCTACTTTCTATGTACAGTCATACCTCATTTCATTTTACTTCATTTTATTGCATTTCATAGATACTGTGTTTTTTACAAATTGATGGTTTGTGGCAACCCTGCCTCTATTGGTGGCATTTTCCAAAAGCATGTGCTCCCTTCATGTCTCTATGTCACATTTTGGTCAGGAGTTTAAGACCAGCCTGAGCAACATAGCAAGACTCCATCTCTACAAAAAAAAAAAAAGAAAAAAAAAAAAAAGAAAAATAGCCAGGCATGGTGGTGTACACCTGTAGTCCTAGCTACTAGTCACAGCTGGTGACTTTAGTTGAAACCAATGCTCACGTACCATTCCAAAAATCCTAGGACCCTTAAGAATTATGCTAAATCTACTCTTTCTGTGCTCTAGAAGTGGAACAACAAAGCCTGGATGACAGCACAATTTACTGGATATTTTAAGCCCAGTCTTGAGACCTAATGCTGAGAAAAAAAGATTCCTTTCAAAATATTACTGCTCATTGACAATGCACCTGGTCACCCAAGAGCTCTGATGGAGATGAACATGGAGATTAATGTTGTTCTCATGCCCGCTAACACAACATTCATTCTGCAGCCCATGGATAAAGGAGTAATTTTGACTTTCAAGTCTTATTTTTTTTAAAGAAACAGGGTCTCATTCTGTCTCGCAGGCTGGAATACAGTGATCATGGCTCATTGTAACCTCCAACTCCCAGGATCAAGTGATCCTTCCACCCCAGCTTCCATAGTAGCTAGGTCTACAGGTGTACACCACCACACCTAGCTATTTTTTTTTTTTGTAGAGATGGAGTCTTGACATGTTGCTCAGGCTGGTCTTAAACTCCTGACCTCAATTGATTCTCCTGCCTCAGCCTCTCAAAGTGCTGGGATTACTAGTGTGAGCCACCACACCTGGCCTCAAGTCTTATTTTTTAAGAAATACTTTTCATAAGGCTATAGCTGCCATAGATATTGATTACTCTGATGGATCTGGGCAAAGTAAATTGCAAACCTTCTGGAAAAGATTCACCATTCTAGATGTTATTAAGAACATTAGTGATTTATGGGAGGAGGTCATAATATCAGTATTAACAGGAGTCTGGAAAAAGTTGATTCCAACCCTCATGGATGACTTTAGGGGTTCATGACTTCAGTGGAGGAAATACCTGCAGATATGATAGAAATGATAAGAGAACTAGGATTAGAAGTGGAGCCTGAAGATGTGACTGAATTGCTGCAATTTCATGATAAAACTTTTATGGATGAAGAGTTGCTTCTTATGGACGAGCAAATAAAGTGGTTTCTTGAGAGGGAAACTATTCCCGGTGAAGATGCTGTGAACATTGTTGAAATGACAGCAAAGGATTTAGAGTATGACATAAACTTAGTTGATAAAGCAACAGCAGGATTTGAGAAGATTGACTTCAATTTTGAAAGAAGTTTTATTGTGGGTAAAATGCTATCACACAGCATTGCATGCTACAGAGAAATCTTTCATGAAAGGAAGAGTCAATTGATGTGGGAAATTTCATTGTTGTCTTATTTTAAGAAATTGCTGCCGAGCACAGTGGCTCACACCTGTAATCCTAGCACTGCAGGAGGCTGAGGCAGGAAGATCGCTTGAGCCCAGATGTTGGAGATCAGCCTGGGTAACATGGCGAGACCTCATCTCTAGTTAAAAAATCTAACCAGGCATGGAATTTGAGGCTGTAGTCAGCTATGATTGCGCCACTGCACTCCAGCCTGAGCAACAGAGTGAGACACTGTCTGAAAAAAGGAAGGGGGGAAGGAAAGGAGGAAGGGAGGAAGGGAGGGAGGGAGGGAAATTGCCACAGCCACCCCAACCTTCAGCAACTACCACCCTGATCACTCAGGAGCTGTCAACATCAAGGCAAGACCCTCCCTCCACCAGCAAAAAGATTAGGACTCACTGAAGGCTCATATGATCACTAGCATTTTTTAGCAATAAAGTATTTTTTAATTAAGATATGTACATTTTTTAGACATAATGCTACTGCACGCTTAATAGCCTACAGTATAGTGTAAACATAACTTTTACATGCACTGGGAAACCAAAAAATTTGTGATTTGCTTTAATGAGGTGGTCTGGAACCAAACCTGCAATATCTGTGAGGTATGCCTGTATTTGTGACTGCAACCCCCCCAAAACACACACCATTTTAAGGAAGGATCAATTAAATTAAGAGACTGCAAAGATTTTACTATTGCTAAAGTATAATGGGAACTTATGTTTGCTGCAGCTAGTGTAAGGAGCTCCCTGTCTACTCTCCACCCTCCACATTCTATTAATAGTATTTATTTGCTTCCATTCATAAAATATGAGAAGTTTTTTTTTTTCATTTTGTTTTGTTTTGTTTTTATTCTGGGGAGAGGAATCAAAAGAGATGAGGAAAGAGGACAGAGGTAATGATAGAGGATGTGTCCCCAGCCCTGTGGACTGAGTGACCCCTTGTGGTTAAAGAAGGATGAGAGAGCCAGAGCTGCAGGGAGTATTCAAGAAAGGCTCTGAAATTCTGGGCACACGCAGGTTAGCTTTAGATCTAAAGCAACACAGTGTAACACAGAATAGGGAAACCCTTTTCTTTGCCTCTTCATAGGACCCTGTACATGTCTGATACCCTAAAGATTGGTTATTTTTGAAGCATGCAGAGACGGTCTACTTGACACTAGAGTTGGTGTCAGTGGTGATGCTTTTCTGAGTAGCTTGACAGGCAGCAAATGCAGACAAATGGGATTTAGAAAAGGAAGAAGGAACAGAGTGAATGCTCAGTGGTAACTACAGTGGATAGATTAGTTTGTAGTCACATGAGAGGCATCCCTTGGCTATGGTCTCCCAGTGGACATTTGGATTACATACATATCCACATACACACCTTCATGAAAAAAATGTATTGACTGTATGAATATGTATGTAGAAACACAAAATAATCTACAGATAAATATTCTAATTAATAAGTGAATTTGGCAATTTCACTGAATAAAAAGTCAATTTGCAAAAATCAATCTTATATTAATATACTAGCAACGAGCAACTGTAAATGAAAAATTTTAAAAGACACCATTTACAATAACATAAAATACCTAGAAACTAATCTAATAAGATTTCTACACAAGAAACTATAAAATATTAATGAGAGAAATTCAAGCAAATGTAAACAAATGGAGGAATTTACTAAGTTCATGGATTGAAGGACTCAATATTATAGATGTCAGTTTTACCCAAATTGATTTATAGATATAATATAATCCAGTCAAAATCAGCATGTTATTTTTTTCTTTTTGGTTGAAATTGACAGGCTAACTCAAAAATTTACAAAGCAATGTAAAGAGCCAAGAATAGCCAAGGCAATCCTAAAGTAAAAGAACAAATGAAAGATTAACACAATCATATAGCAATACTTATAAAACTACACTAATAAAGACAGTGTGGCCTTTTCAAAATGATAAACAAATAGACCAATAGAACAGAAGAGAGTCCAGAAATAGGTCCACACCACATGGACATTTGATTTATAACAAAGATAACACTGCAGAAAAGTGGGAAAAGAAATTCTTTTAAAATAATTGTGCTGGGTCAATGGAAAGAATGAAGGAAGAAATGAATCTTGGCCCCAACCTCACACCCATACAAAAATCATTTCAAGGTGGATTGTAGATCTAAATGTGAAAGGTAAAACAATAAAGCTTCTAGAATATAACATAATAGAATATATTTTTTACTTTGCAGTAGCAAATATTTTTTAAATGTGAGACAAAAATAACACTAGCCATTAAAGGAAAAGATCAATAAATTGGAATATATTAAAATTAAGAACGTCCAACAATCAAATTTTGCTACTAAGAGGTGAAAAGGCAAGCCACAGAGTAGAAGATGTTTGCAAATATATTACTGACAAAGGACTGCTATGCAGAACAAAATAAAGAGCTCCTATAAATCAGTAGGAAAAAAACAGATAATGTTATAAAAAATGGGCAAAAGGCTTAAAGAGGCACTTAATAAAAGAAGATATACAAATGGCCAATAAACATTAAAAAGTGTCCAATGCCATTAATCATTAGGAAGTTCAAATTAAAGCCACAATGATAAACCATTACATATCTACCAGAATGTGGAAATTGGAGTGACAATAGCAAATGATGAGGATATGGAGCAACAGAAATTCTCATATATTGCTGGTAAAAATGTAAATTGATATAACCACTTTGGAAAACCTTTTGGCAATCTCTGCTAAAATTGAACGTGTGAATATTCTAAATGTATATAAAAGGCTTATCACTACAGTAATATTTCAATAAAATGATGTGTAAGATATATGAGAATAATCTTTCTTGACTAAAGTACTTTGAAAAACCAATTGAGTCAGGGAAAGATTCTCATGAGGCATGGCTATTAAGAGTAGATTATTGCTTCTTCACTGATCACTAGGCTAAGTGGGGTGCCAAGATAAAGGTAAAAGTAGGGTAACTTTGGAAAATTGGGGTAATCTTGAGAAATATATTAGTTTTCACGAAGAAGGAGAAGAGAGAAAGGATTGCTAATGGATGAGAAAAATTCTTCATTGAAAAACAGAGATGTTTGACAATTATCTTTATGAAGTTTCATAAAGATGCATAATATAAACTCTGCCTGGATTGCATTTATTTAGGGGATGCACTAGTGGACCTGGAGTCACAGCAAGGGCTGCCCATGGGGATCCTGTCCTATATTGGTGGCTATTGTTATTATGACAATGATATTTTAACTAGCATTTTAGCCCTGTTATTACTAAAAGAATGAACATACAGTTTCCCTTTCCCATTAGAGACCCCAGCCTTGATATTGTTTTGGGAAAATATCATAGTATCTGCCCTTCCAGCTCCCAGCTGATGGGCCTGAAAGCAGTTTTTGAGAATCAAAGTTTAGGAATGATACAAGACTTACAGATCAAGGAGAATCACTTTCAAGGTATCAGAAAGAAGGTACTGCTCAAGGAGGTATAGAGGCTATGAATTCAACCAACGAGGGTTTTAATTACAAGATATAAACCAACTAGCATTAAACATATGGCAAAGGAGGTAGAAAAAAGAAATCAAGACTATTTGCCTACAGCAGTTCACTGATGTGCTTGAAAAGTAGCCAAAGAGCTCAAGGGGCACAATTCTGGATCCAAGGTCATTGTTAAGTGTTATTACAACATAAAGTGATTGTGGAAAGATTAGAGGAAGGTTACAGAGTAAGATAGTGAAGTGGAGGAAGTGTAGAGTGCAAAAGCAGAAAATAGCAATGACCATTAGGGAAAGAAAAAGGTGCCTTATAAATAGCATGCATTATTGGGCTCCATTTTCCCCACTGTAAGAAGAGGCAAAAATAGCTCTGAAAAATTGCTGATAAAGTACACACGAATTACCACAACTATTTGTACTTGAACTTATATACCCTTTAAAGTGTGACATAGGGGAGATTCAAGTACCTTTTTATTCCCAGAGAATACCAGGCTCATTAGGGCGAACAACTTTTCAAGACCCAAATATGATCTGTGTTACTTAACTGTTTGGCTGGGCTTTGCATTTGTAAATAATCATTATGTATGGATGGGAGGGCAAACATTGAATTAATACAATAAGTTGCCTCTCTTATAAACCAGAAGAGAATATTTATTTTATTTTAACACATATCTGTAGTCACATAATATTGGTTATGACTTGTTCCATTAGCCTCGGGATCATTTCAACATCAAAACTGTTTGTTAAAATAGTTTCTTGAGATATATTTCACATTAAAAAATTAATGCATTTTGGGCCGGGTGCAGTGGCTTGCACCTGTAATCCTAGCACTCTGGGAGGCCAAGGCGGCTGGATCGTTTGAGTTCAGGAATTCAAGACCAGCCTGAGCAAGAGCGAGACCCCGTCTCTACTAAAAATAGAAAGAAATTAGCTGGACAACTAAAAATATATAGAAAAATTAGCCAGGCATGGTGGTGTATGCCTGTAGTCACAACCACTCGGGAGGCTGAGGCAGAAGGATTGCATGAGCCCAGGAGTTTGAGGTTGCTGTGAGCTAGGCTGATGCCACGGCACTCTACTCTGGGCAACAGAGTGAGACACTGTCTCAAAAAAAAAATGAATGCATTTAAAGTGTGCAAGTCAATGTTTTTAGTGTATTCACTGGATTGAACAACTATCACCACAATGTATTAATAATTTTAGAACATTTTTTATCCTCCCTAAAAGAAACCCTATACCCATTAGCTTCGCTTTTCCTCCCATTATGACCACCCATTCCTACATAACCAATGATATACTTTCTGTCTCTATATAAATTTGCCTATTCTGGATATTTCATATAAATGGAATAATACAATGCATAGCCTTTTATGTCTGGCTTCTTTCTCTTTGAATAATATTTTCAAGGTTTATCCATGCTATATAGCATGTGTCAATATTTCATTCCTTTTTATGGCCAAATAATATTTCATTGTATGGATATATATCACATTCTGTTTATCCATTCATCAATTGATGGACATTTGTTTATTTCAACTTAAAAAATTTTTTTTTATTACAGGGGTACAAATGTTTAGGTTATGTATATTGCCCTTGCCCCACACCCGAGTCAGAGTTTCAAGCGTGCCCATCACCTAGATGGTGTGCTCCGCACCCATTAGGTGTGTATATACCCATCCCCTCCACCCCTCCCATCTGCCTGACACCCGATGAATGTTATTATTATATGTGCACTTAAGTGTTGATCAGTTGAAACCTATTTGATGGTGAGTACATGTGGTGCTTGTTTTTCCATTCTTAGGATACTTTACTTAGTAGAATGGGCTCCAGCTCTATCCAGGATAATACAAGAGGTGCTATGTCACCATTGTTTTTTGTGGCTGAGTAGAACTCCATGGTGTACATATACCACATTTTATTAATCCACTCATGTATTGATGGGCAATTGGGTTGTTTACACATCTTTGCAATTGTGAATTATTCTACTATAAACATTCAAGTGCAAATGTCTTTTTTATAGAATGTTTTTTGTTCTTTTGGGTAGATGCCCAGTAATGGGATTGCTGGATCAAATGGTAGATCTACTTGTATCTCTTTGAGGTATCTCCATATTATTTTCCACAGAGGTTGTACTAGTTTGCAGTCCCACCAGCAGTGTAGGAGTGTTCCTATCTCTCTGCATCCGTGCCAACTGCTGCAACTTTTGGCTCTTATGAACATAATGTACAAGTTTTTATATGAACATATGTTTTCATTTCTCTTGAGTCTATACCTAGAAGTGTAATTGCTGTATCAAATTGTAACTTCCTGGCCGGGCGTGGTGGCTCACGCCTGTAATCCTAGCACTCTGGGAGGCCAAGGCGGGAGGATTGCTCAAGATCAAGAGTTCAAAACCAGCCTGAGCAAGAGTGAGACCCCTGTCTCTACTAAAAATAGAAAAAAATTAATTGGCCAACTAAAAATATATAGAAAAAATTATCTGGGCATGGTGGCGCATGCCTGTAGTCCCAGCTACTCCAGAGGCTGAGGCAGGAGGATCCCTTGAGCCCAGGAGTTTGAGGTTGCTGTGAGCTAGGCTGATGCCATGGAACTCTAGCCCTGGCAACAGAGTGAGACTCTATCTCAAAAAAAAAAAAAAAGGTAACTTTCTGTTTAACTTTTTGAGGAACTGTTAAACTCTTTACAAATGTGGCTGTACCATTTTACATCCCCACAGCAATGTCTGACAGTTTCAATTTCTCCACATCTTCATTCACACTTGTCATTCTCTGCCTTTTTTATTATAGTCTCACTAGTGGATGTGAAGTGGTTGATTGTGGTTTTGATTTGCATTTTCCTAATAACTGATGTTATTGAGCATCTTTTCATGTGCTTATTGGCCATTTGTAGATCTTATTTGGAGAACTAGCAAACAAGCCTTTGATCATTTAGAATTGGGTTATTTGTCTTTTTATTATTGAATTGTAAGAGTTCTTTATATATTCTGGGTATATGTTCCTTATAGATATATAGTTTACAAAAATTTCTTCCATTCTGTGGATTTTCTTTCCATTTTCTTGATGGTGTCCTTTGTTTTAATTTTAATGATGTCCAATTTATCTATTCTTTTGTCAGTTGTGCTTCTGGTGCTGTATCTAAAAAAAAACATTGCTTAATGCAAGGTCATGAAGGTTACTCTTATGTTTTCTGTAAAAAGTAATGCTTACATTTAGATCTTAGGTCCAATGGAGTTTGTTTTTGTATATGGTGTGAGGTAGGGGTCCAAATTCATTCTTTTCCCCCCAAACATTGAAGGTGTTAATGGAAAAAAGACCCAAACTTTGTAAAATAATCTAAAGAAGTTTATTCTGAGCCAAATGTGTGTGACAGGCCTGGAGCACATGGCCTCAAGAGGTTCTGAGAAAATGTACCTGTTGTAGCTGGTTACAGTCTGGTTTAATACATTCATGGAGACAAGAACTACACATAAGACCATAAGTCAATACATGGAGAGTGTACATTGGTTTGGCCCAAAAAGGTGGGACATCTCAAAGGTGGTGGTGGATGGGTGCTTACAGATTATAGGTGGGTTTAAAGATTCTTTGATTTGTAGTTGGTTAAAGAAATGAATCTTTGTCTAAAGGCTTGGAATGTTTTAACTTAAGATAAGGATGTCTGTTAATCAGAGACAAGGCACTGGACATTTAATAAAACTTGAGTGATCTCTTGAGTAAACTGTGAGTAAATTGATGGCCTGCAGGTATGGTTTAAGCTTTTTTTGTCTTTGTTTTTGTTTTGAGACAGAGTCTCGCTCTGTTGTCTGGGCTAAAGTGAAATGACATCATCATAGCTCACTGCAGCCTCCAACTTCTGGGCTCAAGCAATCCTCCTGCCTCAGCCTCCCGAGTAGGTGGGACTACAGGCATGCACCACCATGCTTAGCTAATTTTTAAATTTTTTATAGAGACTCAATTGCTGTTGCCCAGGCTTAAGCTTTGTCTTGTATAGCCTTACGCCTATTGATGAGTTACAAAGAATATTTCCAAGAAGGGAGGGGGGCATAACAAGGCTCCCTTCTCATAGCTAGCAACTCAGCTTTAGGGTTTTCTGAGGTCCCCTTGGCCAAGAGGGGTCCATTCAGTCAGCTAGGGGACTTAGATTTTATTTTAGTTCACAAAGGGAATAGTTTTAATAATTCACAGACAAATCTTCCAGTTAAAGAAAACCTGATGTTATTTGATGTCTACATTTATCAAACTTACTGACAATTGCCTAGACCTCCAATTCTGTATATAACTGGGTTACAGACAAAACATTTCAATGACTCAACTGGAATATTTTAGCTCAAAAACTCGATTGAGGCTTCCCTTTTAAAAGTCTACTGTATTTGGCATGTTCTGAGAGAACATGCAAGCCTTTTCCAAAGTATACAGTTGGTAACCTAACAAATTTTTAAGTGTAGACAAATTACTACATCTACAGCTTTTTCTGTAACTTAACATTTTGTAATAATTTACTAAAGTCATATGCCTGCAGAACAGATGTTCATACATTCATGTTCCAGATAGGTCAAGTTAATCCACATACCCAGTATTACCTAATCAATGCCTTTTTAAAAAAAGTAGTGGGCATGTGCAAAGGTTTATTTATATTATTATTGAGGAACCAGTGTGATGATAAAGCAGATTCAAAGGAGGATATGAGAGACTGACTTTAAAATAGTCAGTGGCCACGTGATAGAGAATGAATGAATATTTTCAGGAAAGAAATCCAAGAGTGCAGCTCTGAGAGACACTTTACTAAAGAGACTAGCATGACTAAAAGGGAGCCAGGTGCTAATAGTCAAGACAATGGGAAAACAACCCTAAGGCCTGCTTTCTTTGAGGCTGCCCCTCCCATTATAGACCCAGAGATTTTGGTGGACTGAATGGTTTCAAGAGACAAGTACTCATGCTCCTGCTCTGAAGGGCACAAGCCCTAAGCCTTGGTGGAGTCCACATGGAGTTAATTCTGCAGGCCTGTAGAATGTAAGAGCTATGGAAGCATAGCTTCCTCCACCAAGATTTCAGGAAATGTATCGGAAAGCCTAGGTGCCCAGGCAGAAGCCTGACCCAGGGGTTGAGCCACCACCAAGAGTCCCCACTGAGGCAATGCCTAGTGGAGCCACAGGGGTGGGGCTGCTGTCTGGACTCCAGAATGGTAGAACCACTGGTAGCATGCCAGCTCAGCCTGGAAAAGCTGCTGGCATTAGGCTCCAACTCTGAGAGAGCAGCCATGTGGGCTATACCCAGCAAAGCCATCGGAGCAGGGCTGCCTGAGGCCTTGGAAGCTCACCTCTCACACCAGTGTGCCTAGGATGTGGGACATAGAGTCAAAAGAAATTATTTTGGGGCTTTAAGACTTAATGTCTGCCCTGCTTGATTTCGGACTTGTGTGGGGCCTGATACCCCTTTCTTTTGGCCAATTTCTCCCTTTGAGAATGGGAATGTTTACCCAATGCCTGTACAACCATTGTGTCTTAGAAGTAAATAATTTAGTCTTGATTTCACAGGGTCATCATTGGAAGGAACTTAACTTGAGTCTCAGATGAGACTTTGGACTTTTGAGTTAATGCTAAAACTAGTTAAGACTTTTGGGACTATTGGGATGGAATGATTGTATTTTACATGTGAGAGAAGGGCTTGAGTTTTGTGAGGCCAGGGGCAGAATGCTATGATTTGGATGTTTGTTCCCTCTAAACCTCATGTTGAAATTTGATCCCCAGTGTGGGACTGCTGGGAGGTGGGGCCTGGTGGGAGGTGTTTGGGTCATGGGGTCAGATCTCTCATAAATCGATTAATACCCTTCCTTGGTGGTGAATGTTCACTCTATTAGTTCCCAGAAGAGCTGGTTGTTAAAAAGAGCCTGGCACCTGCCCCCTTCTCTTTCCTCCTTTCTCGCCATGTGATCTCCGCACAAGCCAGCTCCATGAAGGCCTTCCACCATGAGTGGAAGCAGCCTGAGGCCCTCACCAGAGGCAGATGCCCAATCTTAAACATTCCAACCATCTGAAACATGAGCCAAATAAACATCTTTTCTTTACAAACTACCCAGTCTCAGGTATTCTGTTATAGTAACACTAAACAGACTAAGACAAAACCTAATCACCAAGGTCATTATATCAAAAGGTGGGGCTTTTGGGGAGTGATTAGGTCATGAGAATGGACCTCTCATGAATAAGATTACTGCCCTTATAAAAGAGGCCTGAGGGAGATTGTTAGCCCTTTTGCTCTTTTACCATGTGAGGACATATTTTATAGAAGGCGCCATTTATGAGGAACAAGTCCGCACTAGATGCTAAATCTGTTGGGGCCTTGATTTTAGACTTCCCAGCCGCCAGAACTGTGAGAAATAAATTTCTATTGTTTATAAATTACCTAGTCTAACGTATTTTGTTATAGCAGCCCTAAAATACTAAGATACACATATATATACACAGGCAAACACAGAGATATGTGCACTTCAGTTGGGAACATCCTCAGGCCCAGCACAATACATTCATAGAAACACACAGATATATTCACAGATACATGCACAAACATATACATATACATGCATATATGCACATGGAAGGGCCACTCTCAGGCCCAGTGAGGGCACCAGCCAGTAATATAGAGACTGTGTGTGTGTGAGTCCAATGTCATTTAGACATGATGAAGGATTCCAAATTGCCTACCACGGCATCATGGAGGTCAAGTGGTCATTTTAAAGGACATCTGGTCTATATGGCTGGCTTCCATATAATCCCATCACCCTCAGCTACCTGGAATCTTTCACATACAAGAGAATAATCAAGACTGCTACCATCTCTGGAAAGTTTACATTGTCTCAGGTACCTTGCCAAGCATTTTACATACATCACCACATTTTTTTCTCACAGCAACCGAATGAGAGGGGCCATAAACACCACACTATGCTGTCTCCCTCCTTAACACAACACAGGTGGCCTTCCCTCTTTTGGTTTCCAAAATACTTTCATATGCACTACTTCAGGTTGATTTTGAGTCTTGAAATAACACTATGAAGTAGAAAAATTTGGCACTGTAATTCCCATTTTGCAGCTGAGACTCACATAGGTTAAGAAACTTTCTTAAGACTGTAACAACTAAGAAATTTAAGCCAGATCTTACCCCTCCATTTGCATGCTCCAGTTCCAGTACTTTTGTATATTTATTCCTTTGTTCATTTATCATAAATTTATGTTCCCTATCACTTTCCAGAGACTGTACCGGATACTATGAAAACAAAAACAGAATAAGACACAGCCTTGACTTTGAAACAGCATTCTAGAGGGGAAGAAAGACCAGTAGAGAGATTTAATATCACATGCTTGATGCTGGGACAGAGACTTGGAAAAACTGTGTAGAATAACTGGTTCTGCTGAGGGAGCCAGCATTAAATGGAGGGCATTTTACATAGGCACTTCCAGGGCTATGTTGTGGCCATACTGCTGGAATATCTGTCTTTCTGTGTGCAATAGATAGTAGTAAGGCTGGTTGGCCTCTGAAAAACTGTGAAGTCAGTCACATTCATCTACCTTTTCCTTCTGCAAGGTGTGAAAGGAGTAGTCATTAATTGAAGTAAAGTTTCTAAGCCAATGCAATATCTGTTCATCAGTCATTTAGGGACCAATAGGATTTTTGTCTGTCAAAGATAGCTAAATTATTATAGGCAAGAAACTGCATAATCTTCAAATTGACTGATGAGGATCTAAAAGAAAAAAAAGAAGAATCCACATAATCAAATGTATCCCTTAAAACTATATGTGTGGTTTCCTAGCTATTTAAGAAAGTGAGTTACAGGTAAAAATATTCTAGCCCAAACAAGATCAAATGTTACCATTTGTAGGGTGTCTTATGCTTGTTTTTTTTTTTTTTTACTTTTAATTTTTAGATGCCTTTTAGGATTTTTCTCTCTCGCTAAATTTTTTATTATGGAAAAATTGAAAATATTTAAGGGTAGAGAAAATAGTATAATTCATATCCATCATCTAGTTCCAACAATTAGCAACATTTTACTAATTTGATCTATTTCTTCATACAGCCATACCTTTTTTTCTTGAGTATTTTAAAGCAACTATGGTCTTCCCCTTCTCACTACTGCACTTGACTAGTCTTAAAAACAACAACAACAACAACAAAAAACTATGATCTTATTTTTGAGAAAGGTTTGAAGGAATGTAAGATTAGAATGAGAAGGTATATGTCCTTCCAAACCTCATGAGTCTTTAGCCCCAATTAAACTGCCAACATGATATTTTTAAAACTATTTCAGTTTTAGTGAAATTTCTCTTATGGCAATACACCACTTAGCTGGACAAGGTGTCTTCTGGCCCTTCTCCCTTTAAAAGAGTTCTGCCAGAACAAACAAAATGGAAAAGTTTTTTGACTGAACACTTCAGATAAGAACAAAGCACAATGCAGAAACAGATACATAGGAGTTTTGGCTAAATATAATGGATGCCATTGTTGTCACTGTTCTGGAAGTTCGGTATATTTGGGTTTTAGGATAACATGTTTGTCCTTTCTGTCATGGAAGCTATGATTTCACTTGTATCCTTGTCCTTTATTTTCAGGGGAGCTGCCTCTTAGTTGGTGGGCCTAAGATATCCTGGAATTCACTGTGATGATTACAAGGTGAAAATTTATGAGTACCTTACTGGAGTACAGCTGTTAGGAAACACTACCACCAGCATTAGAAACGGGAGATGTTTTCAAATTCCGGTAGTTTTATTCCCAAAGATATAAGCTCAATGTTACTTTTCCAATAGAAACAACTTAAATGTGAATGAAAGTGGAATAGTAAAGTAAATCAGAGAGCATCTATATATTAATAAAATGGAATGTTATAAGAGCATGGTTTATCAAAAATTGCTTATTTTATCACATTGCATGATAAAAGCAGAATATGAAATTATATGTCAAGGATGAGCTCAACTTTGTAAAAAGTGCCTGGAAACAAAATTGGAAGGTAATATGCGAAAAGGATAATAGTGGTTGCTTCTGAGTGGTAGGGTTATGAGTGATTCTTCTGTTTCTTTTTGTACTTTTCTATTTTTTTCAAATTTTCTACAGTGAGCTTTTAATTACTTGTATAATCAAAAAAACATTTTTCTCAATAAAATGGACAAGCAAGTCTCATAATCCCAGTGCCTAGAAGCAGATCAGCAATCTGTTTTGAATGTTTCCAAGGCAGTGAACCAGGCAAGAGTAAGAAGGATGATTTCAGAGTCCCCAGGGGAAACTTGTGTAGTTAGTTCCTAGGAAACCAGAAGTTTTAGCCACTCAAAACACATGTAAGTGTTTTTGGTGTGAATCAAAACCTTCCATTAGACATAATTGCAACAGCAGCTGTTACACAACCTGTATAAACTATTTTTGGTGTGAACCAAAATTTTAACAACATAGAAACTCAGTTAACTATTTCATGGTCACATAGGTGTAAAACTCATCAACCATTGACCAGGTTTTAGCTCCCTTAATATAGGAGAAATTCCGGATGCTGTGGTAGAATTAGCAGGGAACACTTAGCCAAGAATTCAGATAGCTCTCCTGAATGCTTCTTTTTCTTATCTTATTCTGGTAAATGAAAAAAAAGGCAATTTAAAAATGGCTTAAAAGATTTACTGGATTTTTAAAAAAAGTCATAAGTTATCCATGCCCTTTGTAATAAGTATAACAAAAGTATATAAATAAATTCATAATCTTTTCATTTTTTCTGGTTCCATCTACTTGGGGTAACCAATATTAATCTGGTATGAATCCTTACACACTTTTCTCTATGCTCATATAGTATGTACAAACACACACACACAGAGTTCCTTTTTTCTTTACAAAAATGGAGTGATATTTTATGTACAAACTTATCTGATCATAGAATTGCCTCGAGTATTTGTTAAAATACAGATTCCTGCCCCCCCCCCCGGCTTATTGAATCTGAGTTTTCCAAGAAGAAATTTGGTTGGTCCTATAATCAGAAGAGTTTGATAAGTGCTGCTCTAGACATTATTCTGCAGCTTGCTTTTATCTCTTAACAATGTTCTATGGTTCCTTTCAGGTTAATGCTTGTACATCAAAATCATTATCTTTTGGTAGATGTAGGAAAAGATTAACAGATTCAATTACAAAAATGAATTGTTTTGCAAAAGACACTGTAAACAAAGTTAAAAGACAAAAGACAAACTAAGAAAATATCTGTACCACATATAATATTCCTAATATGCAAAGAGATCTTACAAATTGAGAAGGAAAAGAAAAATGGGCATTGTGGCAGTAGGAAGCAGTCTGAGATGGTGTTAATGAACAGGATATTAATTAAGAAGTAACTTTTGGATCAACACCTACCGAAAAGAGAGGAAGAAAGCAGGAGTTGGCAGAGGGAGAAATTGATCTGTGATGCAGGTCCAAAGGACAGACTCAGCTACAGTGGCCTTTCAGAGTTATTTGTCATCTTCTTTCAAGGCCATCATGAGTGTGGCTATAATGTAGCTGTCATTCAATCTTGGCTTACCCTGGCATGCCATGGCAATTCACCCATGAACCAAGCTCAGGCTTTTTCCTCTTTTGTATGCTGGTCATGAGAGATGTTCCCATATGCCATAATGTGAACGTAGGCAAAGGTGCTGGTGAAACAGTGGTGGATGACGTGGGGGACTGGGTCACCTGCTCATTACTTGTGTCCTTTGGTCCAGCTTGTGCTGGATTTATCACTTTCTTATGATAGTTTCTTGTTAGGCCCATTTGACCTTAGGATTTGTTGGGTCTGACAGAACCAAACACATAATGAGCAGTTGTGGCCACATATTTACATGGTGTCCCATCGTCAGCTTGCTCCATTTATACCAGGACCCAAAAGCACATGGGATGATGTTTTTCTTTTCTTTTCTTTCTTTCTTTCTTTT
>VBSM01003151.1:3410784-3428829 GCA_008086735.1 Cheirogaleus medius | reverse complement strand
CCTCCCAGAGAGCTAGGATTACAGGCGTGAGCCACCGCGCCCGGCCTCTAATCCCATTCTTAAGGGCTTCATGTTCATTGGCCTATTTACCTCCGAAAGGCTTCATCTTCTAATATTAATACTGTCTCATTAGGGGGCAGGATTTCAATATATGAATTTTGGGAGGCCACAAATGTTCAGTCCATTGCAGCAGGTGTGGAAGTCTTGCTAATTACTGTGTCTGAGTAATAAGTAAATGGAGATTCATTATATTGTTCTCTGTATTTTTATGTATTTTTAAAAATTAAAAAAAAGATAACTAAAGAAAAGACAAATGCAAAGGACTCAATAGAGGAAAAATGATGCTCAAAGGTATAAACAGTCACTTACAGAAGAGGAGGTGCAAATATACAATAAACATTTGAAAAGATATTCAGTCATGGAAATGCAAATTAAAACAACAAGGAGATAATATTTTTTATTCAAAAGGCTTGCACAAAGTTAAAAGGTTGGAACCATTTAGTGCTATGAACATGGCAAAATAGCTGACTGTTGGTGGGAGGGCAAATCCTCTTCATCTTACAGTATTTATTCCAACTAGGGCATGCACATGCTGTTAGACACAGCAATCTCATTTTTTGGAATTTATTCTGTAGAAATAACAGTACCGGAAATTAATGACCTGTACATGAGATTGTCTGAGGCAGCAATTTTTGCATTGTCAAAATAAAAAAAATTGAAGACAACCTAAATTATCATAGAGGAATGGTCAAATAAATTATGGTTCATCCATGCCATAGAATGTTATATGTTTTAAAAATTAAAAATCTATTTTTGTATAATCAGTGTATGTTTATAATATAAATATTAGGAGATAACAGATACAAGAAAAAGGAAAAAATCCATAATTCTAGACCTAGAGATATCATCTTGGTATATACCAAATGTTTTTCATTGTGTGTGTATACATATGTGTATATATATGTGCATATGCATATATATGCGCACATACTTTTTTCAATAAAAAAGGTATCACATGTCACACAATATGTCATACTCTCTCATTTCCTTAATTCCTTCATGAATATTTTTCTACATCAATAAATATTTATCTACAGACATGGCCTTTAAGAACTGCATAGTATTTTGCTTTATGGATATTCTAACACTTAACCAGTCCCCTAGTTGGCAGTATTTAAGTGAATCCAATGTCTTTACAAACAGTCTCCCTGCAATCTTGCGAGACTTTGGAGATAGTTTGCCAATTGCCTTCTAGAAAGTTCTAGGTGCTTCTGGGAGCATTTCAGTCAGAGTAGTCAGAATACTTTCCCATCACGGGAATCTGCTATCTTCCCAGATAGCAAAACTGTAGCCTTCAGAACTTGAAAGACTTGTCTTATCCTGCCCGTTAGTCATGCAGCCTCAGTGCGACTCCGTTCCAGAAATCCCACACACGCTCTCCCTCCTCTTGCCTCATTCCCGCCCCTCCCCACGCTCTCCCCCTCGCGCTTTCCCGCTCGGCGGTCTGGCCTATGGCAAACGCCAAGAATTAATTAGGGGCGGGGATCAAGGAGCGTCTGTCAGGAGGTCGCCATATTTCTGTACGGCCCTGAGGCAGCCCAGGCAGTCGGTGGGTCGGGAGAGGTGCTGACAGGGCGGGGCCGCCGCTCGGCTCAGCCGGCCTCACCCCTCCCGCCCGGGACAGGTGGCTGGAGTGCGCCCCGCCTCCGCCAGCTGCGAGTGGGAGCGAGCGAGGGCTAGTCCCGGACGGCCGGCCGCTGCCAGCTGCGAGAGGGAGTGAGTGAGGGCTAGTCCGGGACGGCCGGGCGAGGAGTCCGGCAGCAGCAAACGATCATCGTGGCGGCCAAAAAAATGTTCCTGTACCGAGGGGCCCTCGGGGGCCCTGGCGCGCCCGGCTGCGGGCTGTCCCGGCAGGGTGGCGGCCCGCAGGCCTTCGGAATCCGCTTGAGCACGGTAGGTCGGGGGCCCGAGGGGGCGGACGCGCGCGCGGGCCCGGGGGCTCCGGGGGGCGCGCTGGGAGGGCCCGGCGGGCCGAGGCCTCACGCGGGACGGGACCTTCTCTCGCCCCCAGATGAGCCCCCGCTACCTACAGAGCAACTCCAGCAGCCACACGCGACCCTTCAGTGCCATCGCGGAGCTGCTAGGTGAGTGGCGAGGGCGGGCCCGGCCGCGATCGCCCGGGGCAGTGGTGCCAGCGTGGTGCCGCGGACGCGAGAGGAATGCGCCGAGCCGCGCGGGGGCGGGCCGGGGCCGGGGCCGGGGCTGGGGCCGGGGTGGGGGACCGGCCCCAGCTCCGCAGGCGGAGGAGAGGGATGGCTCTCTCGCCTGGTTCTCTGGAGGTTCTAAGAATAAAGCTGAGGAAACAAGGTGTGTCTGAGGGGTCAGGACCCCTGTGTGCTTGTTCTCTCTGGCTCGTGATGTCCCGGGCACTTTAGGATAACTTAGTTAATAATCAAAAGGAAATGCATAAAAATACCTGGCCCCGAGGCAGCTGGGCTCCGCGGGGGCTGGCGACCAACGGAGGATGCCCAGCTAGCAAAAGGGCACTGTTAGAGCATTGGGTAGGGTCCTGGGGACCGGGTTAGAGCTTAGGGTCTGGAAAACGGAGTTCTTTAACTTTTGAGACAAGAAAGTCTAGGAATGATGGGACATCTCTTAAGAGATGACACGAGTGCATTTGGCTCCTTGCGGCTGCGGAGGGCTGGATCCGTAGTCCACGAGCGCCCTCACACCGCTGGAATGAATACTGAGGACTTAACCTCTCGCTCCACCGGTGTTTGCTTTTAAAGCATTTTCAGTTGATCTCTTGAAGCCAAGTACACCAGCTTTTGCAGTAGTGTGCTAAATGCTGTGTGGAAAGCAAAGAAGAAAAGCAGTCCTGCACAAAATGCAGCAGCATACAGAGCACATTGTAAATGCTTCGAAATTTGAAAGGAGGAAAAAATATTTATGGGGCAAAAGTAGCACAGAACAAAATCTCGAAAATGGTTTCAAAGCTCTCCAAATGAGCCCCAGTCCTCACTTAAGCAGTGGCGATGCCATGAGAGTTGTCTTGGGCAAGAAGTCAGCGGGCAGCAGGAGATAGGAGAGTTATTTTGAAAGGGTGATAGAGAACTTTGATAATTAGTTTGACTATAACACCTAATACTTTACAAGATGTATGATTTACTTAGAAGGTGCAAGAAAAGTGGTATTGATGTGTTTTGAATCCTAGAGAACAGGGACTGTATCTTTAAGGTTTGCCACTATGCCTCAGACAAATCGCAGCAGAGTATAATACAATCTATGTGCTTTAATTTAAAAAAAAAGAGAGAGAGACCTAAAGAGGAAAAAGCAACAATTTACATAGTGGGGGATGGAAGACAAATATAGTGTTCCCTCACGTTTGAACTGTGTAAAACCACCTGTACCTGTGCTTAATTTATTTTATACGTAATTTAATGAGTTTTCAATCTGTAATTTTGAATATATGTGATTTCCATCTTAAGTGTTACCTTGAAGAACCTAAGCCTGGCCTAAGATGTCCAATATGAGTGTGTGTATGTGTATTATACATACACATGCATGCACACATGTATACAGATTTTAAAATCAAATCACAGCTATTTGTGATAATGTTAATAATAGGGAAAAGGGAGAGCAGAGTGTTAACTGGTAATCCAAAGCTTGCATTTTGGGTTTTCCTTCAATAGTTTTCTCTACTTAGGCATTAATTTTTGAGTGAATCATTCATTCAGTAAATATTTATTGAGCACCCATTGTGTGCAAGTCCACTGTAGTAGGTACAAAAATGAATATAACACAGATTCATTCTTCTACTAGGGGAAATAAAATATGTACAGAAGGTTTATGTTTTGTATAACAACAAAATAAAAAGTGATATGTCAACAAAGATATAAACAAGTGCTGTGAGAGTTTAGAGGAAGGAGGAATGACTTCCAGTTTATCAGGAAGAGGACTGTTAGGAAAGGCTTTGTGGAGGAGGTGACATTTGAGCTGAGATTTGAAGGATTGGGACATGTGGATATGGGGGGGGGCATTCCAGGCAAAAGGGACAACTGCATGAACAAAGGCATGAAGAACACTGAATAGTTGAGTTTAATTAGAGCAAGGAGTTCACAAATAGTAAGATCTGTAGGTGCTTAGAAAGTTTACAAAGACCTTTCACAAATACCTTTTTAACTTTACCCATTGAGGTAAACAGTATTATTTTTTCATCCTGCAGATGATGATACAGAGGTTCAGAGAATTTAATTGACTTTTCCAAGGTTACATGTGTAGTAAGTGGCAGATCCAGGACTAAAACACGGGTTTTTTTACTCCAAGTACCAAGTAGGAAATGAGGTTAAAAAGGTGATCTGGGATCAGGATGTGACTGGCAGGCTCTGGTATTTGGCCTTTTAGTCTAAAGTTTTCTGAGCAGGGGAATGTCATGATCAGAGCTGCGCTTCAGGAAAGTTAATCTTGTAGCAGTGTATAAGATGGATTGCAGGAGAGAGAGACCTGGATTTGAAGGACTATTAGGAGATTATCACAATAATCCAGATAAGAAAGAATAAACTCTGTAAACTAAGAGCATTACAATGGGAATAGAAAAAGCAAGGTATGAGAAAGCCTAAGGGATGTATAGGGTATGGGAGAGAGAAAAAAAATGACTTTTAAATTTCAAACTTGTGGTCATTTGAGTGCTGTGTGTATGTGGGGGGATGTGGAACAGAGGAAAAAGAATAGACCTGTGAGGGAGGTTGATGATGTGGGGGAGAGGGGAAACTTCCCCTTTCCTTCCTCCCCCCAAAAATGTTCCCTGAAAGATCAATTCTACCATACAAAATCACAGAGTGATTAAGTATCCCCATGAAGTTCAGATTTTTTATACCTGTCCTTTTGGAGGGGAGGGGAAGATGAAAAGTACAGATAAATTCTGTTTAGGGGCAGCCAGTGGTGTGAGAGAGGATGAATGGATGGAAGAAACAGATCAACTTATAAATGATTCTCTTTGCAAATTCAATTAACCTGAGAGGTATTATATTTAAATGATTTCTGCCAGGTCTGGTTGCATTCTTGATCTTCTTTCCTGCAATACAGTGAGATAACAGGGAGAAGAAGGGAAGTCAGTTACCCCTTGGACCTTTTGACCCGGTCAGTCCAGTTTATGCAGATAGAGGGAAAACCCCCTCCAGTGCTTTTTTATCTTGAATGGCCTTTAATTCAAAATATTCTTTATAGCAAGGAGTCATATTTTGGGGTGAAATTTCCTGAGCTCCTTCAATGACCTTACTTTTAGGCAAGAGTGCTTTTAGACAACTTGTAGGATGCCTGTAGGACAACCGCTTGGCCCAAATAGGCTGTCCTCTGAGATCAGGTGAGGATGGGAGCCTTGTGATCCTCCTGGAACAAGAAAGGATAAGAAGCTTGTAAAGTGCTACCTCAAAGCCCTTGTCTCCCACTTGCCATCCTATCTCCTCCGGGAGGCTGACGTGGAATAGTTTCTCATTGCTTCCCAGGTTCTGATGAGGTCTGAGGCATCAGTTACAATGCTTTTTTAGAAAACAAGGGGTCAAGTGGACTAGACAAGGGGATAAAGAAAAGATTCTCCAGGATCTGGTTTCTCATGCTCTTAACCAAGTGGTGGGCAAAGGGAAAGTAGAGATAAGGTTCTCCCACTAAGGAATAGAACAGTCCAGGTTAGGAGAGGACTCCCTAACTAGGATCCCAGGACTCACTAGGATCTGGTAGCGTGTGGGATTGTGCAGCCAGGTCGGGAGATGAAGACACTCCAGGATCTGACAGTGCAGCTCTCACCTGAGTGGTGGGTGAGGGGAGAGGAGGAAGGGTTATCTCATTGTCCTTTCTGTTCCTAGGCTGGGTAGACTGGGCTAGGGGAGAAGACAAGATTTCCTGGGATCTGATAGCATATGCCACATGTTGGTAAGTTTTTGGAGGGTTAAGTAGCAAGAAGTAGGATTGAAACCAGCTGCCAGATTGGTCCCTTATTATCATAAGTTCATATGTTGAGGCCGACCTTATTAGTATAATTTCATTTGTTGAGGCCAAGTGAAAGGCCACGGAAAACCAAAAGTGAGTGCAAAACCGTGGTAGCTGCTGCCGGTCACTGATCACTTTTTCCTTATTGCTCTAGCTGACCCTGGCCTCTTGCGTGCCCCCTCCCCCCTATATTCCAAGAGCTTCCAGCCAAGGAGCTAAAATATCTAGCTGCTCCTGGCAGCTACCTTATAACTCCTGAAGTACCTGTGTTAAAACTCTTCGCTGTGTTCCTGTGAAAACATAACCTAATAAAGTTTGGGCAAAACTTGTAGTAAAGAGGAAAAGAGTTAAAATGATTTTGCAAAAGGCCTTCCAGCTGATTCATTGAATGTACTGTTGTATAAATGTGTAATTGCAGTTGGTATGTGTGACATGTTTGAAATGTGAATGTCCATAAAGTGTTAGAAAAAATTCCTCTATGTCCAAAGTTTTCAATGTGAAAATGATGTCCAGTTAGTTGACAGGTTATATCAGTCACAGTGACTTTGGCTGTCTGCCAGTAGTTGGGATTGATAAATCCCAACACAATTCAGGGCCTGCTTGCCAAGTAAAATTTCTTGAAGTGATATACGCAGCTATACAATGCTGAATCCTTCTGTCAGTTACAGAAAAAAAAACTCCTGCCTCTCAACAAAGTAAAGAACTATATTTCTGATAAAGCTGCCATTGCATGCCAGACTTCTAACTCCTGCCAAAAGTTAGCCCATTTGTCTTGCCATATTCCACAGGCCTTACGCTCCACCTGGTCCTTAAAGATTGACTATATTATCCATCAGTAAATGAATGGATAAAGAAAATGTGGTGTATATATACACAATGGAATACTATTCAGCCATAAAAAGAATGAAATCCTGTCATTCATAGCAACATAGATAAGTTTGGAGGGCATTATGTTAAGTGGAATAAGCCAGGCACGGAATGACAAATATTGCATGTTCTCATATGTGGAAGCTAAAAAAGTTATAGTAGAGAGTAGAAGAGTGATTACTAGAGACTGGGAAAGGTAGGGGGGAGGGGAATAGCCAGAGGTTGGTTAATGGATACAAAACTAGATAGGAGAAATGAGTTCTAATGTTCTATAGCACTGTAGGGTGAATATAATTAAAGACAATTTACTGTGTCTTTTCAAATAGCTAGAAGAGCAGAATTTGAATGTTCCCAACAACAACAAAAAATGATAAATGATTGAAGTAATAGATATACATGGCTACATGTATCAGAATATCACACTGTACCCCATTAATATGTACAATTATTATGTGTCCATTAAAAATAATAATGAAAGCAGAAGAAGTGGCTGCTAACAATATAAAATAAACTTTCCTTTGGGACCTTCTGTGAAAAAAAAATTGACTATATCAGACCTCTTAACTCCCTTCTAAGACTAGTGATGCTATAGTGCTGTTAAAACTTGTACAGGTTACAATCAGTGACAGTTTTATCAATGACTCTGACAACATCATTGTGACCCTTGAAATTAATCTGTGTCTTGTTTTATTTGATGGACATTCCACACATCCAAGTGGTTGTAACCGATACTGTTAATTGTATTGTAAAAGATGAATGTTTTGAATATGTGTAATACTTCTGTTGATTGTAAGGGATGTTCTCAGTGGAGAAATGCCATGATTTGATCAGTAGTGATGGGATGAATATACAACCAGGACCCCACCTGGCTCTATCAGCCCAGTTATGTGGCATCAGGAAAACAGTATAGAATGTCACGAAAAGGGAAGTGGGTGGAAGGGAAGGATTCTGTCTCCCTTAAAGAGACAGGAATGATTAAGGAATCTAGCCAACAGATTGTACAGATTGCTCTTCTACTGGGACCAGTGAGCCACAGGTGTTAGTGATTGACAGTAAATTGGCGCCTGTGGCAAAAGGATGTGGCCACTAGGCAATGGCATCCCTAGAGTTGTATACATGGTGCATAAGTTAGAATATGACTATATTTGATGTCTTTGGAATCTTAAGTAATTAACCCATTGTAAAGACATAATTCAGAATGAATTGTGAACCTTTCTGTATATTTTTTTCTGCTTTAATTCTATGGTCTTCATTTCATAAGGGATGGACAGCCTGCCTCACCTTTAAGACTATTACAAAATACCTAAGCAAAAATCACTCCTTCTAAGTATGCTTGCTACCATCACTGAGATCTAGAAAGGAAATTAAATGTTTTGATTTTAACCTCTAACTCTTTCAATGCCTCTTAGGCTATAAACAGGAATGGTGATAATATCTGTGTTCTTTAATAGAGGAGATGATATAAAAAAAGTAGAAAATAAAATTATCACAAACTATAATCTATGTAATATGCATCTACTTTTACTAAAATTGCTGGTTCAACTTTTCTCAGTAGCTACCCTTTACTGTATGTGTTCATGAGTAAAGTGGCTAAAAGATAAGAAGGCATGAGATGTGGCCAGGCACTGTGGCTGATGCCTATAATCCTAGCACTCTGGGAGGCCGAGGCTGGAGGATTGCTTGAAGTCAGGAGTTCGAGACCAGCCTGAACAAGAGTGAGACACTATCTTTACTAAAAATAGAAAAAATTAGCTGGGCATGGTGGTGTGTGCCTGTAGTCCCAGCTACTGGGAGGCTGAAGCAGGAGGATCACTTGAGCCCAGGAGTGTGAGGTTGCAGTGAGCTGTGATCACACCCACCGCACTCTAGCCGGCAATCTTGTCTCAAAACAAACAAACAAAAAAGAAGTAATAAGACAAAAATGGAGCAAAATGCTTTGTATATGGGAATACTTTTCCCACAGACCCTGAAGTTTGACGATAGAATGGCAGATTGCACATCAGTGATATGAAATCTAGAAATCAGATTTGTAACCCCATCTGCCATTATATCTGTTCTCTGTAATTCAGTAAGTGTACTACCATTAATGCTCCATGCTCACCTTCTGGGACATCCAAGTGAGGTGAATAAAGGATAGTTTCTATGTCTTAGAGGCACTGAACTAGAGATTTTGATATAATATTGAAAAAAAAGGATCTAATATCACAGATTTCTACTTTTGCAGATAATGCTGTAGATCCAGATGTATCGGCCAGGACGGTCTTTATAGATGTTGAGGAGGTCAAGAATAAATCTTGTTTGACCTTTACTGATGATGGATGTGGGATGACACCTCATAAACTACACCGAATGCTCAGGTAAAAATGTCTTCATTTTCTTATCTTGAGTTCATGAACCCTATTTAAGTCTTGATAGTTTTCTTTAATATTTTCCTTTTCCTTTATTTATTCAACTTATATTTATTAAGCATCTCTTATGTGTCAGGGCACTAGTTATGAAATAAACACTATTCCTGCCCTCACAGAATTTATAACCTAGCTGGCAATTCAGACAATTAAGCAAATAATCAATAAAAAGCTATAAGCATAATGATAGGAAAGTATAGGATACATGGGATGAGTCAACAAGGAAACCCAATCTGATCCCAGAGGTTAGGAAAAGCCTCCTATATGAAATGATATATAAGCTAAGATCTAAGGGTGAGTAGAATTTAACTAGATAAAGGGACAGGGAGCTAGGGATGAGAGTTCAGGCAAAGAGAACAAGTATAAAGACCTGAAGGCCTTCACTGGTCTGAGACCTTCTCCGATTTATATTAACCTAAACTCACTCATAAATCAGAAGCATTGGAGTTGTGATGATTTGTGAATTAGATCATGAAGGTATCTAGGTATAATCAAGCCACGTGAAAGATAAATAGAAGACATTCACACACATAATCTTTGAAGGCTTTGCAGTAGAATTGCAAAGTTAGGAAATTCTAACTGTTGCAGCTGGTGGTAGATTTCTGTTGCCACTCAATTCATTTAATTACTTTAAAAGGGTGAGTTGATAATATAAGTTTATAGTATAATGTCTTCACATATCACTCAGTGAAAGATGAGTGTTTCTTCAACTCCTTCCTTTTCTATTTGTAGCAGATGAGGTTGATTACTCTCCATGTGGCTTCCTGCACTAAAGTGTGTGAAGCACGAATAACATTGGTGGGTGCTGTGGAGGAGGGAAAGGGCTCAGAACTGTAAAAATGGAAAACCAATTGATTTGGTTTTAGTCTCCTTGTAGGTATTCTAAATCAGTAGCCCTGTTTTGTAGGGAAATAGCTTTGATCCATCAATAAAAAAAAAAAGAAATTTGGGCGAAGTGCGTGGTTATGTTTTACCACTCAGAAGCCTGTTTACCTTGTCTCAGACCCTCCTAATTAGAATACTATTTTGGGAAAGCCTCTAGAAGTGAGACAAGAATATGACTAGTATGTTGATGAAGGTAGAGAATTGGCCTTATTTTTCAACTTATGCCATCAGTTTTATCTCCTAAAGTTAATATTATCTATTAAGAAAAACAGAATTTTAGATGGGATGGAACAAAAATATTTATATCTATTTCTGTACATACTAGTTTTTTTCCTCCTAAAATTGCATATCTTCTTAATGACACCTTCCCACTACACCTTATCCCAGTGACATGGGTGTCAAATAGTGGGCTCAGCAAATCTAATCACCTTCCATTTTGTTTGTGGAACTACATCTGTGAAAGTTAGTAGTTATAAGGTAGGAGGGAGGAGGAGGATGGCTTTAAAATAATTTCAATAATTTTTGTTACAAATTCATTCATTTATTCATTCAACAAATTCTTACTGAGTGCCTGTGTACAAGGCACTAGAGAAAAAGTGGTGAACCAGACATGATCCTTGCTCTCAAATGGCTGACAGTTTCGTGAGAAAGAAAAGAATTAACTAGTAATATAACTAAACAGGCTATTCTATCCAGTGGTAAATGCTATGAAGGAAGAGCACAGTTTCTTTGAGAGCATATAACAGAGGGATCTAATTTATTCTCCAAAAAGGGTACCCTGAAGAAATGACATTTGAGTTGAAATATGAAGGATTAGTATCATCCATTAAAACTTTTGTTCTCTCCCCAAGGAGCAAAAGAAGCAGAAACTTGCATTTTCCTTACCATACCAAATGTTTCCCACCAATTTGAACTGGGCAGTTTGTCATATTTAAAAATTAATTTTAGAAAATTATTGTAATGAGTCCTTAATGTAATATTAATATATGTACTGTATTTTTATTTTATTTGCAATTGTATCTTAACTTGAATCAGCGAGAAGATACCATTGATTTAAAAGAGAACATTTAGTCTAACCAAGGATTCCACTTATCACAATTTCTTTTTAAATAATTGAACTTTAAAGGTAGCTTTGAAAATTATTACTAGCTATATTAATTTTTCTGTTTTTCATTTGTGGGCATATTACTTTTGTATTTGGAAAAAATAATAGAAGTAATTATACAAAATTGTTGAGCCTACAGAAATTCCATTTGACCCCTAACACTTGTTACCCTGTTTCTATTTTCCAACTCTTCATACTACTCTTTTGTATTTTCAGGCTGATAAAATAGTTGTGTAACTGCAGCAACGGTTTCTTCCATAAACATGTAATCTCATGCAAATCAAATTAAAAAGGAAAAAACTATCATTAAATTCCTTTACAGTCCACAACTAATTCTCTTTAGCTTCTGGGGATAGAGTATGAATCAGCTAGTCTATATATTTAGCTGCCTTTTTTCAGCAAGGTGGAAAATCTCTTTCAAAGGTTGAGGATTAACGATAGCCACAGAGCCACAGATTGTAGGTCTTTGTTACCTGTCCTCAGAAGTGCATTTCCTAGTAGGTCTATTCTTCTAAAACAACAGCCAGAGAATAACAGTTTACTTAGCAGTCTTTCACTCTCTTATATTACCTATTATATCACCACTATATCTAGGAAACAGCAGTGCCTGCCCTTATATGTCCATGGATTTTGATAAGGTTTGTTTCATTGATCATAGTTCCAATTTAAATTTACCTCTCTAGATTCTTGACATTTTACGGTACACAAGAACAAACTGCTGTATTCTTGGATTCCACTCAAAGAGGTGGCATCCAAGCCCCTTTGGTGGGTAAACAGTGTTGTATTTTGCAGGAGAGGATAGAACAGGACTGACTTAGTGAAGAGAAACCACCCATCTAAGCCAAGATATCTCTGTGGAAAACAATTAAGCTATATCAAATTATATAAAATACAAGTCTATTATTTTGTATGGTGAGGGCTTTTAAATTAGGTGATTATTTGATTGGTATCTGGTATTCATTCTGCATATTTGCAGTTAAATAGAATACCTAACATGGGAACTCAGGTAGAATAAAAGAGCACATGGGAAGAGTTAAGTGAAACATAACAATAACCAAAAAAATCCAGAGCTTCCAGCTCCTCTCTTCTCACTATTCTTATTCTTTTCCATTTTGGTCCTGGCCCTGCCCTACTACTTATCTTCTCAACCTTATATTGTCATTTGGTCTCTCCAAACTAAGTAACACAATGAAGGTTTATACTTAAAAAGGGGAAAAGAGGTGATGGGTGGTAGAAGAGGCCAGGAAATTAAGGGATTAATATTATCTCCCTATTTTTACCACTTTCCCATGACCATCTAATTGAAGCTTTTGTGGTATTAGAGAAAGTTTAGGTCCAATTAGCCATACAAATTCATTTCAAATGATAGGTAAGATTACTATTATAATTTATGAGGAGGCCTGCATTTTATATGTGACATTAAATCTGAAGTAGGAGTAGGGGATAGCACATGACAATTCTTAGAATGACTTCCAGAGTTAGTTTAAGATTAAAATTTGAATACTACTTTATAATTAATATGTTTTACATGCAGTATATAATTTAATCCTCATAGCGACCCTGTTTTTTTCTAGCCAATTCTTCCACAAGAGGAATGGAAATGCCTGAATCTTACCAATTTATAAGTCTATTTCCTAGAATACTAAAGTCCATAGACAGCATAATCTCAATGCTCTTCTGGTTTTTTCAAAGGATCACTGCCCTGGAAATTACCTTTCTCTGTCATTAGACTTACTTGTGGGATACACAAAGCTCCTATAAAGTATCTACTCTGGGAAGACATGGTATTATTGTATAACACTTTGAAATAGAAAATTAAAAGATGGCCCCCTTTCTTAGAGAGTAAACACAAAAGTACAACCTTTAAGAAGTAGAAATCAGACACATGGTCCACCCTGCTGAAAAGAGTAGAAGCCAAGACCAGGCTGCTGAGTCGTGGCCTATAGAGTATCTATTTTATTGATGTTGAGAAGCATATAATCTGTTACATATGAAATCCTTCCTCAAACTATAAACTACAAAGGCAAGAATCATGCGCAATGTCTCTTTTAAGTGCTTAGCACAATGCATGGCATATAGTAAATGCTCAGTTTAAATATATATTGAAAGAATGGTAGTATACAGCATTGTAAAATTAGTCAACCTGGAGAGAAACAATCCTTAAAATTAGTTTTATCAGTGATGAGGGACGATATAAGAGGAAGATAATCGTCTTCTAGATTTGATATCTTTAATTTTTTTAGGTTCTGTTATTTTCGTGTGTATCTCAATAGAAAATATAAGAAAAGGAAAGGTTCTGGCTCCCACATTAAGCTGATCATAAGGGACTGCAGAGATTGTTGAGGTGACTCAGTGATAGGCCCTTAATAGAACAAGAGAGACATTATACTGCAGCTGTTTGCAGATATTCAGAGGCAGAACTACCTATTTTTATCCCTTGGTCCTATTCCAATGAACTGTCCCAGCAGATGGAGCAGAGCATAAGAATTGGAAGGGTTATCCTTTGGATGGAGAGTTGAAATTGTCAAGATACATGATCCCTGACTTTCAGATTTCTGGAGGGTGATATAACCAGTTTAGGAATTGCCTAGTCTAGTACCTCTGACCAGTGCCACTATCTGGTACTTTTGTTACCCTCTCTGGATAAGTACTTTTTTTCACCTTACCCTAACTTCTAGCAATCAGAGCCGTTTTATCTACACAAGAAAGGCAGCTGCCCAAGGCCACCTCCAGCTCTCTGTTAGCCAGTGAAAAGGCGCCTTTACATTTACAAAGTGTGACTCTAACGTAGTGGAACTATTTATGTACATACAAACCACACAGGAAAATCAGTCTCATTACCCCATAGTATTTTCCTATGTTTTTAACTTAATAGTTTTGCCCAGAAATACCAAAAGGACTAAAACAGGAGAGACTTTTTACAAGTGTTCTTTATTTGTAAGCCAAACATTCTGTTTGTCACCTATCTTAGGATGCTTTTTACCTTTCTGATTTCTTTTTTCCTGATTTCTTTTTTCTTGTGTAATTACAGCTTTGGCTTTACAGATAAAGAAATAAGGAAGAGCCAGTGTCCCATCGGGGTCTTTGGTAATGGTTTCAAATCAGGCTCCATGCGGCTAGGAAAGGACGCTCTTGTCTTCACCAAGAATGGGGGTACTCTCACTGTTGGACTCCTGTCACAGACCTATCTGGAATGTGTCCAGGCCCAGGCAGTTATTGTACCAATAGTTCCATTCAACCAGCAAAGCAATATCCTTTCTGGAAATGGAGAATGTTGGTTAAAATTTAGTCTAATCTATTTTGATAGGAACCACTTCAGGTCAAATCTAGCTATCAAAAATTTTTGTAAAGAGGTATTCAAATGTCTTAAATTTAACTAGAATTGTCCTCTATTAAATATTTTAAAAATAAGTGGGTCATTGACAGAAGCTTAGAAATGTTTTTGGTATATTGAAATTTTCATTGTCATGCTATTTGATCTATATAGTATATTTCTCCCCCACCACCACCGCTATGGTAAAGTTCCTAGGGCCTTCCCTTTTTTCCCCCTAAGGGTAGCTACGTCGGCATTCATACTCCTAGAAACATATTATTTATCAGCTTATCTGATAAAATAGCTCATTTCACTATAACAAATAATAGTTGTATAGTTATTTCTGTTAGACACTAGGTTGTCTTCACTGGAACAGTATAGCAACAAGGTTTGAACTCATTGCTTCCAAAGAGTTTAAAAATTCAGACTTTGATCTTTGTCTTAAATATAGGCCTTTGTTTGCATTGTATCTTTGAAGCTATACTCTTCAGGGGTAACTGATTTTGGTGTTTGTCTCTATAACCTTTCTCCATTTTCCCCCTTTCCTTTCTTCCCTAGCAATAATACCCATGCTTTATGTCTGTAGTTTTGTCTAAACATGCAACCCAAAAGGCAGATCTTCATACTCAATAGCATCCTAAAATATTAATTTTTCTTTGACTATATTTGGTTTTACAAAAAATGATTGTTACTGAGGATTCCTTGCCCAGCCTAGAAGCCATCTTGAACTATTCAATTTTCAACAGTGAAAATGACCTGCTATCCCAGTTTGATGCCATCCCAGGCAAAAAAGGCACTCGTGTTCTCATTTGGAACATCCGCAGGTATAGTATTCCAAGGGTGAGAGATTCTAATAAGGAAAGGTAGTATGATGAAGCACGTTTTAATAAATCTTTCTAGAGAAGCAGAGTAGATGAATTTTGATACATATTTCTATCTCATTGTATACTTTTCCATAACTTTCTTTTAGAACCACAGTTCTGTTTGAGATAATGGTTCTTATTGGTAAAATGTGGCACGTTTAAGGTGGAAACACATATCCTGAGGCTATTGCTGTAAATAATCAGGACAGTTCAACATTATTCTAAGATACTCAGTCCTTTATAAATATCTATTTCATATTCATAGGCATTGTTTTGAGATTGGTAAATGATAGTTATTTTACCTATTTGACAATGAAAATGAAGTATGAGAAAGAGAAATTAAGAGTAACAATGAATAGCATGATCTATAAAAAATTAGGACCTCTGTATTAGTGCTTTCAGAGTAGCTGGATTAGAAGTAGAAAAATCTTTGATGCAGATGAATTTTGACTATAATGAGATTGGCTTAAGATCATGTCTTTAGAACTAATAAAACAATCTAGAAATATTCTATAATATGCCGTTTGTTTAATCTTGGCATTTAATGGAATACATTTAAGAGTGGATTAAAACCTAAACACTAAAACCTAAAAACCTTTAATATAAAATAGAAATGTATTACTGGTATGTTTAAAAGAACAGATTGTCAGATATATTCATTCTTCCTTTTCTCTTTGGGTCATGTATTTAGTCTTATTTCTTAGCTGGGTAAAACTCACATAAAAATAATGCTGGTAAGCTGGTCCACGCCTGTAGTCCCGGCTACTCAGGAGGCTGAGGTGGGAGGATTGCTCGAGCCCAGGACTTTTAGTCCAGCGTGGGCAACATAGTGAGACCCCATTTATATAGAGAGTACTGTACTTACAATTAAAAAGGAAAAAAAAAGTATAATGGCTAACACATCGGTAATTTAGATCTTCTCTGTGTCCTACTGAGAAAACCTCAAGTAATATAATTTGTATTACAAAGGATCATTTTCCTGAGGTATTTCCAGTTGAGTATCCCTGATCTGAAAATCTAAAATCCAAAATGCTACAAAATCTGAAACTTTTTGAGTGCCAAAATGACAGCTCAATGGAAATGCTCATTGGAGCATTTCAGTTTTCGATTTTCTGATTATAGATGCTCAACTGGTAAGTATAATGCAAATATTCCAAAATCCACAAAAAGTCCCAAACCCAAAGCACTTCTGGTCCTAAGTGTTTCAGGTAAAAGATACTCAACCTGTATAAATAAAAGATTGCATGGTCAAATAAATTTGGGAAAAGCTGGTTTAAACAAAGTTTACCATGCTCTTTTATTCTAGGACTTCTCAGAGACTTTAATATATATACTAATGTGCATTAACATAATGGGTGTGACACGCACCTCCAGGGGGTTGACATGCTTAAAGCTCTAGCACAGGGGAGGGGGGAGGGTTGGCAGGGGCAATATATGTAATCCTAACAATATATGTACCCCCATAATATAATGAAACAAAAATAAATAAATAAATTATTTAAGAGGGCAGTATAGTGTGCAGTATTTCCCAATTTTTAAACATATTTCTTCAGACTTCTTTTTCTTAGATGGGGAAGGTCAGGGACAGGGACAAGGAGGACAAGGAACCTTAGGGTTTATGCATTAGGGTGGGGTGAAGTAGTAAGAATCAGGATTATCCTGGAAAATCCAGAATATGTTATTAATATTATACAGTGGCATGGGATTCATAAGGCTATATACCATAGTGGCTCTGGTCCAGCCCTGAAAAAGGAAGTACATTTTCAGCACAGCAGCTCTGAGCTTATGCCTGAACTATAAGGAGGGAGGTATCACTGGAACATGAGGTGACTCTGAGGGTAAGACTTGTTTCTCAATTTTATTTGATCATACAACTTTTATTTATTTCTTGTTTAAGAGTATCTTGAGGGACTATTGTTTCACTGTTTCACAGAACAAATTTTGGGAACTATTGTTCTGATACATACATTTTCTCTAAAATCCATCATTTGTTTTTGAGTTTTTTTCCAGGAACATTAACCCCTGTCAGTGGTTAATGATATAGCTCAGGGTCTTGGAATGGACCAAAGCTAAGTGGCCCAAAAAGATTATGGGAAGAATGAAGGTCCTTATGAAAGGAATATTAGTGCTATTATGTTTAAGTGATAATTCTATAAATGATATTCTAGAGTACTAGTAAATATATGCTGTTTTTATAACAATTTTTTTCCTTCTAAGAAATAAGATTAGATCTAGGGAAATCATGGTATTTTATTAGTATGAAGTTAGTAGAAGTAGGTTTTAATTCATCTATTTATTCAGTGAGGAAAAGTGATGTTGAGTGACTTACTTAACAGTACCGAGGAAAGTTGGGATCTATTTTAAGATCCTGCTTTGAAGATAGCTGACTTCCATTTGATTTATCAGATCACAGACTTTCCACATTCTTTCTCTGTTTCTTTCCTTATGAACTTTGCATCACTACCTCTATGAAACATAGTAAATTTGTTTAGAATGGAAATACCCTTAAATATTATGTGATCCTCAAACCAAGTAGTTTGTAGTTCCTTTGCATTGGTAGTCAGGGAAAGAAATAGATACCTGAGTTTTGGTTCATATTGTTTCTTTCTTTCTTTCTTTTTT
>VBSM01003151.1:3381578-3410684 GCA_008086735.1 Cheirogaleus medius | reverse complement strand
CTGGTCTCGAACTCCTGAGCTCAAACGATCTGCCCGCCTCGGCCTCCCAGAGTGGTAGGGTTACAGGTGTGAGCCACCGTGCCCGGCCTGTTTCTTTTCTCTTGGATTCCTAGTATATTTTTTGTCCTTTGGAGCCAGTTTTGTTAGATTGGTCCTTGTCTCTTTTATCCAGAAATAAAGATGGAAAGTCTGAGTTGGACTTTGACACAGATCAATATGACATCCTGGTATCAGACTTTGACACAGAAGAAAAAGAGACTGGTGATGTTACCTCTGAGTTACCAGAAACAGAATATTCTTTACGGGTGAGTAAGAGTGGTTTATCTTCAACAATGAGAGGTAAGATTTCTTATAACATGATGGTATTATAGAACAGGATCTCATTTTAATTAAATAAAGATGACAACCTTTTAACCTTCTGCTAGGATTCCTTTTCACTGTCTCCACTGAAAAAGTTTAGCTAATATAGTCAGCAGCACTTCAGTGTGGTAGTTGACGTAGAGTAACAAGGTTTAGAAACTGAGCCAAATCTTTGCCCAGAATAGACATCAGTTGCTAGCACTGTTTTATGGGGAATGTCAGTAGAATTGGCAATATCACATAATAACTTTCCCTTCACTGTTCCATAGGCATTTTGTGGTATTCTATACATGAAGCCACGAATGAAAATTTTTCTGCGTCAAAAGAAGGTGACTACCCAGATAATTGCCAAGAGCCTGGCCAATGTAGGATATGATATATATAAACCTACCTTCACAGTATCCTTATAACTACATGAAATTGACCTTTTCATTTCAGGTTGGCACAGAAAAATAAAAATGCTTCTCCAATTACAAAATGTGTGTTATAGTACAAATCCTATTATGGTGTACTCTAAGGAAGTATTTCTTAAATGTTAATCTATATACCTATTTTATTGGAAATCACCTAGAAACTGTTAAAATAATACAGAGTCCTGATATTTTAGAGATTCTTGTTCAGTAGATTCTGAATTTTTTTTTTTTTTGAGACAAAGTCTCTCTCTGTAGCCCTGGGTAGAGTGCTGTGGTGTCATAATAGTCACTGCAACCTCAAACTCCTGGGCTCAAGGGATCCTCCTGCCTCAGCCTCCAAGTAGCTGGGACTGCAGGTGTGTGCCACAATGCACGGCTAATTTTTCTGTAGAGATGGGGTGGGGGGGGTCTCACCCTGTTGCTCAGGCTGGTCTTGAACTACTGGCCTCAAGTGCTCCTCTGACCTCTGCCTCCCAAAGTGCTGGGACTATAGGTGTGCGCCACCTTGCCCAGCTAATCTTTTTTTTTTTTTTTTGAGAGATGGTCTCACTTTTGCTCAGGCTGGTCTCAAACTCCTGGCCTCAAGCAGTCCTTCTACCTTTGCCTCCCAAAGTGCTGAGATTGTAGGCACGAGCTGCCATGCCCTGCCTAAAATCCATTTTTTTTAATAATAAGAAATATTAATTTATTTTTAAATCCTCAGCTGATTCTAATGAGCAGCCAGGTTTGAGAATCTCTGCCATAAGGAACAATCCATATCATTTAGTTTATATTGGAATTTTGAAATATATTATGTTGATTGCAATAAGCAACATGTTGACTAGAACTTGTTAATCTTTTGGATATAGTGTGATTTTTGTCGTAACAGGTCTAGACTTACATTGATTGACGTTAGGAGAATGGAATTAAAGGTTGATTTTCTAGGGTGAGATAAATCTTCAACAGGTTTCACGTAAAATTCCCAGTACTTCTCATAATGGCAGCTACTACTTAGAGGAGCTATTACTCGTTTTCACTTTTACCCTCAATTGCATTGGGAACAGATTTCACATACGAGAGAAAATCTTAAGATGAACTGTGGAAATTAGGTGCATCTTTGTTGATAGCATTTTGGGCAAAATATCCTTGAAAGGCTGAGAACTCATGCAGTTATGAAGAAATGTTCTTTTAATTTATTTCCTAGTAGCTAAGGCACCCCTCTTGGCCCAAGAAACCAGAATGAAACATGTTTACACTCTGCTTGCTTTATCAAAGGCACTGTCCAGCTTGCTTTGTCTTTCTTTTTCTGACCAAAACTGAGAAATTATTGTGCCCCTTTTTAAAAGCCATGTAGTTTTTACACATGAGCAGATCAGTTTTCTCCTTTTTGGGAACACATATCTTGTCTACTAGGAAACTCTTTTAAAAAAGTCCTAAACAAACCCAACTTAATAGAGCCAGAGCTAGCATCGTTAGCATCTGTAGGTACATTAGTTATACTATCACTGTATGTAGGTTAGGATGTTAGTGCTGTAGGTTTAACAGAGCCAGTCTAAAGTGCTTTACAACTAACTACTATTTTAGGATATAACGTATTTCTGTCTATAACTTCTTTTGTGGGTTTCTGTCAGGGCAACTCCTCTGCATGCATTCTATATGTACCTCAATTCTTGTCAGTCCTGTTTCATTAAACCAGTAACCTTCCCAGATTACAATTTGGACCAAACTGATTCACTATAGGCATGAGTAGAGTGAAACTCTGAATAAAATTTCCCCCAAGGTCATCGGGGAAAAGATCATTGGTGATAACTTATTTATTTCTCAATTATCAAAGCCCTCTTCTTTTTACTTTGCTCTCTCTCCTTATACTAATTTGGGGACTCTCCTACCCTAGTGTACCCCCACCCCATAATTTGGAATTTTAGAAGTGTACAGGCTAGACATGGTGGCTCACACCTGTAATCCTAGCACTTTGAAAGGCCAAGGCGGGAGGACTGCTTGAGGCCTGGAGTTTGAGACCAGCCAAAACAAGAATGAGACCCCCTCTCTACAAAAAACTGAAAAATTAGCTGGGCATGGTGGTGTGCATGCCTTTAGTCCCAGCTATTAGGGAGGCTGAGGCAGGAGAATTGCTTGAGCCTAGAAGTTTGAGGTTGCAGCGACCTACGATGATGCCACTGATGCCACTGTGCTCTAGCCAGGGCAACAGAGCGAGACTCTGTCTCAAAAAAAAAAAAAAGTTAATTTTGTGGTATGGAATTCTGTTTTGCTTATATGGGGGAGTTTTGTTTTGTGTTTGTGTTGGAATAGGACTTATTTGAGATTTGCTTCGAGCCTCTGGAGCTCAGAACATTGTATGTTCTGAGCCAACCATTACTGTGTTATGTACTCACTTGTATCATGCCTTTGTATCATACTGGCCCATTTGTCATATGGTTTTGATGCCAGTAACTTGTCATTTAGAGGGGTAATGAAGATCATTTTTTGAATAGATAACAAAAGTAACTTTTCATTCAACTCATTTGGCCATGAAGGTTTCTTAGTAATTGTTTTAATGAAAATCTCAGTTTCTCTGTCTCACGTTTATCTTTCTCACTTACCTTGGTTTTTAAATTGAGTAGGACTTGTTAAAAACCCATCTGTATTCATGTTTTACTTATAATAATTAATTTCTTAATTTCATCTATCCAAGCTTATTCTTTTCACTAAATATATTACTACAGGACTATTCATTGTCCTTTATCTTTGAAAATGATTTTGTTTTTGTTAATTTTGCTTTCATTATGTTTTGTATGGTTAGCAGGACTTACCTTGTTGCATATAATCATGCAGATTCATACTGTACCATTTCCAACTCTGATCAGAACCTGTAAGCCCTAGCAGCAAATGGAGCAACTAGCAAGGGTTAAGATGTTTTGTGATTATTTATGAATTTTTAATCACTGATGATATTTTGGTATATTTTCATAGTGTTTTCTACATGTGTATATATATATATATAATGTTTGTTATTATAATCTGAGCATTTCCTAATGTTCTCAAATATTTTTTCAAGGATATAATTTTAAGAGCTGCATAGTACACCATGTGAATATACCAACATTTATTTAATCATTCCGTTATGTCAAACATGTTAATTATTTATGTTTTTCCTGCTATTATAATAATTGGAAAATCTCTGTAACTCACAAACCTTAGTGGGCTCCCCTGTTTCTATAGGATAAATTCCTTAAAAGAGAATTACTTAGAGGTTAAGAATATTCTTAAAGCTATTGCTACAGATTTTTAAAATGCTTTCTAGAAAGGTTGTACCAATTTACATCCATTGGTGTTTGATTTTTTTTTTTTTTGCTATAATATAGTACAAACTTTTGTCTGCTGAAGCCCCTGGTGTGTATTTGTCTCCTTAATGATTTTTTCCTCAGAATAAGCAAGTGAGAATCACTTTTGGGTTCTCTTGCAAGAATAGTAACCAGTTTGGAATAATGATGTATCATAATAACCGACTCATAAAGTCTTTTGAGAAGGTGGGATGCCAGGTGAAGGTGAGTGGTTAATATTTCTTTGTCATAGGAGGCTAAAAAGAATAGGAAGAGAATTTAAAATTTGTGAAGGGGATAGGCTCATTAATGGCTTTTGCTCCCATCTTATGATGGTTGTTGAATTCTGATCCTGGAACTCTGTGTTACCAGTGAGCTGTCTTGTATTGAAAAATTCTTTCTTCCTCTCATTCTTCACAGATGTTAACCCAGGAACTTTACTAAATGCATTTTCTAAGTAGCTGTTAATAAGAGGTAGATTTAGAACACCAGCAACTTCACCATGTATACCAGCCTATTAGTGTTTTAGGTAGCTTTGTCCATTTTCTTGGGGAGACACTAAGGCATAGTGGAAGGTGCATACAATTTAGTGGTTAAAGACCAGGATTTGGGTCCTGAATTTTCCATGTACAAGCTGTGTAACCTTGGATAAGTCATTTAATTTATCTGAGGCTCAATTTCCTTACCTGTAAAATAGAAACAGCAATAATAATATTACCTGTTTAACCTACCTCACAGCTTACAGGGTTGAGAGATTTAAATGGGATAAGTTATATGGAAATATTTTTTATTATTTTTATTATTATTTTGGATGGCTGAAACAACAGAAATTTATTTTCTCCCAGATCTGGAGGGTGAAAGTCCAAGGTCAAGGTGTCATTAGGTTTGATTTCTTCTAAGGCCTCTCCTCTTGGCTTTTATATGGCTACCTTCCAGCTGTGTTCTTCCATGGTCTTTCCTCTGAGCATTGAAAATATTTTTAAAACCAAACTATACAAATGTTATCATTGTCGTTAATATTGTAATGATTATTTAAAGTAGTAATTTTCGCAAGTATCCCTTTCATTCCTACTTTACAGATAAGATTAATAAAGTACAAAGAACGGTAAACTGCTTTATGTTACGTAGTAGGACCGAGTTATATAAAGCCCAGGATAGCTAATTTTCAACCTATCTTGTATTTCCTTGTTATAGCATCTTTAGATAACTCATGTTTGTGTGCTAGTTTCTTCCATTAAATAATTTAAAAAATGATTTTAAATCCAAAAATTTCTCGAATCAACTTGTAATTAATGATCACTGCAAGTCTATTTTGTAGTTGTTTGGTGGCCTTATATATATGGAAATATTGCTTATTTTAATTTATAGGCTGCGATGATCACACAGCATCCTTAAATATTTTTCAGATGAGTTTTTATTTCACTTCTTTAGAACAGTAATTTATAACCTTGATTTTTTTAGCAGTATAATTATTCAAATGAAATATTATGGCAATCCTGGAATATAAAGCAGATTAAAGTAGAGGTAGTGTGGCTGAAGTAGAGATGGCTATTTAATCCTTGAAGAATCCTAGGGATCTATGGAGGATCATAGTTTGAAAATCTCTGCCCTAGAATTTGTCAGAGTTTCCAGTTCAGTGTAATACTTGCAGTCTATTGAAGTATATTCTAAATGTTTCTCTAGATCTTGATGGCCTTTTCTTACCCATAAACATTATGTAACCTTTCTATTATTGTTTGGAATCAAAAGGAAATGCCTCTACGCAGTCAACAGTAATGTAAGTGTTGCAATTAATATTTTTCTTCTAAGCCAACTTGCGGAGAAGGTGTGGGAGTAATTGGAGTCATTGAGTGCAATTTCCTAAAACCTGCCTACAACAAACAAGACTTTGAGTATACTAAGGAGTACCGGTGAGTCACTTCTAACCTGAGGTGCTTCTGATAGTTTGTTCAGATATGATTCTATTCTCTAAAAGCTCTAAAACTATCTTTAAAAACCAGTTAGATAAGTTAACTGAGAATTACTTCAAATATATATTCCAAAAATAGAGATAAGATTATTTCATTTTAAAATTAAAGCTTACTGATGCTTGATATATGGAGTCTAGCTGAGATAAGCCTTACCTTTAGAAATTATGGAAAGCATGTGGGAGTCATTTGGTAAAATATTTCTGGTGAAACGAAGAGCTTTGGAATTGATCTTAATGAAAAGAGATGAATGGATCTGAAGTTATTGAGTATGTTGAAGGAAGAAAGCAGTTTGAAGTTTGTTCTAAAAAAAATATTTTGAAGCCAGTGGACAGATTTATAGAGTGGGGATTTGGGGAGTGGGGATAATGGAATGTCACTGGAGTGAAGACAAAGTAAGTTAGATGGATAGAGTAGGGCCATATTCCGGACCAGAGATTATGCTTTCATGGAAGCATCTAGATTTAATGGGGAGGACAGACAGGTAAGAATTAGAAATTAACTTGGCATTGAGGCTGAACCAGTAGAGATATTTTTAGGAGACAGAAAGAGGTTGTTAAAGCTAGGTGAGAATAGTTTGTTTTAAAACTTTTGAGGAGGGATGGTTCTTTCTTTCATTAAGCATTATGACATAGCTTCTATGTGCCAAGTACTAGGGACATAAGGATGAAAAATAAGAATCCTTGATGCCTATGAACAAGTGTAATGAGGTGTATACAAATAAGAAACTTAAACACCTGTAAAATAATTGCTTTAATGAGGGATATATGCAAAGTGGGGAGAACCTTTAAACATGCATAGGGGAGTCAAGGAAGGCTTCACAAAGCAAATTATATGTGAGCTTGAACTTGAAGGAAAAGTTGGAGTTTTCTAGGGGGACAAATAGAGGAAGGACATTCTAAGAAGAGGAAAGTATATGAAAGGGCACAATAGGGCAAGGAGTGTTTGGGGAGTATGGAGAAAGAAGGCATGAGGACATTTGTTCTCATTTTCCTTTGAAGTCTCAGTAGCAATTTTTTTCTTAGCATGGGGGAAAAGTAATTTCCCAAATATCTTTCTTTTTTGCCCCAAACTATAATAAAGTTAACTTTTGTACCTTAATTTATCTGGAACCATAAGAATTTTAGTTTTAGTGTTTGACAAGGAGACAACTATTTGAGTGGCAACCCCGAAGTAATTTCAGGGTAATTGGTTGTTGGTCATTCAAGCTACTCAGTGGTTATGGCAACTGTCTGCCCTCAATCTAAGTAAAATGGTTATTTAAATGTGAGTCTGGCTCATAATAGAAATCTTTGACTAGGACTTGACTCTTAAGAATGAAAGCTTAGGAATGACATCAGTTTGACAAAAGTCTCAGAGCCAAGTTATTATGAGTGAAAGGAATAGTGAATTTCTGAAGATTACCTAAATAGTTAAGATTTATGAAATTCAAATGTTAGATATTAAAAATTATTTAATATCTTTCTATTTCATCTTTGCCACCCTCTCCACCCTACCCCAAATCTACCTTTTAAATTTTAGAGGCATTAGATGTCTAGTTTGGGTATGATAAGTTTGAGGTGATTGCAGTGAATCCAAATAGAAATAGTCTTTAGACAATAGATTTATTCAGTTAAACATACAGGATTTCTAGTTTAAGTAGCTTAGTGTCTGCTACATGTTTTATTAAATATAGAGAACTAGTATACTATCCCGCATACAGTTTTTTGAGGACAATAAATTTGCGTAACTCTTGTCCCAATTTTACCACCATTGACCTTTTATTACTCAATTTATTTTACATAAAATGAAAAGGTGTTCATATTAAAAAATACAGGAATTTGAGAGAGGGATTAGAGAAGGTTGTCTGCTATCACAAACTCATTCTATGAGTATTATAGGTATTAAAACTGCAAATGATAAGAGATACCAGCCATCATACTGTTAGAATGTCTACAGATAAATCATCTGTAATATCACTTTTAGCAGTTGTGGATGTCATATTTCAGCTACAACTCTCAGGGCTCAAACTTAAAACATTTTTAGAGTGAACTTCAGCTTAAATACAATCAACACATATTAACTGTGCTCTCCACTGGTACATAACACAGTGTCTAGGTTTTGTCGAATTTTTCAGAGAAATTCAAGACATAGTTGCTGTCTGAGGAGCTTACAGTTTGTTTCTAATAAGAGATTGTCCCATGTATGGAACAATTTAGAGAACAATAAAATGTCTGTTTGATCAATCAAAATCTAAGTGGTATGGTATAGGAAAAATGCCCTGATAGAATAGATAGGGAAGATTTTAGGTAGAAGATAAGAATTGGGATGTGCCTTAAACATACACCATTTAGAAGAAATAGAAAGGAATCCCAGGATGGAATTGTAGCATGAGCTAAAGTAGTTAAGAGGAACTCAGAATGGTAAGAATATGGGGAGTGGGGATAATGGGATGTAACTGCAGTGAAGGCAAAGCAAGTTAGATGGGGAGAGTAGGACCATATCCTGGAGCAGAGGTTGACAAACTTTTTCTGAAAAGGGCCAGAAAGCAAATATTTTAGGCTTTGTGGGCCATATGGTCTTTGTTACAACTACTCAATTCTGTTGTAGTATGAAAGCAACCATAGACAATAAGTAAAAGAATGAGTGTGGCTGTGTCCACTACAATTTTGTTTACAAAAACAGGCAGTAGGCTAGATTTGGACCCTGGGCTATAGTTTGCTGACCCCTGTCCTAGAACCACTGTTGCCTGAACTATGTGCTGAGCTACACCTTATGAAATCATAGGGGAGCCATGAGATATTTTACATTTTTGAGGGAAATACAATGATATTCAACTTCTGTCTAAAAATAATAGAAGTTTTCTTCTATTTATGTCATAACAAATTACCATAAAATTAGTGGCTTAAAACAACACTTATTTATTATCTTAGGGTTCTGTAAGTTAGAAGTCTGACACTGATCTCATTGGGCTAAAATCAAGGTGTTCACAGGGCTGCATTTCTTTCTAGAGGCTCTAGAGAAGAATCTATTTCCTTGCCTTTTCCAGCTTTTAGAGGCTGCCAGCTTTCTTTGGTCCATGGCCCTCCTCCTCCAACTTCAAAGTCAGCAATGATGGATTGAGTCCTCACATTCCAATGACCTTGCTTCTGTCATCACATCTCCTTCTATGATTCCAACTCTTTTGTTTCATTTTTCCACTTTTGAGGACCCTTGTGATTACATTGGATAATTCGGGATAATCTTGTTATCTTAGGTCAGCTGATGAGTAACCTTAATTTCTTCTCAATTACTTAATTACTCTTTGCTATGTAACCTAACATATTTATGTTAACATATTCATGATGCATCTTGGAGCAAAATTTTTCTCCATCTGTGGATATGTCTTTTTTGTTTTTCACAGCTAAAATACAGTGGTGGGACAGGCATAGAATACTAGTTATATACATTCTAGTTCTCTCCAATGAGAGAGAAAATAGAAGGGAAAAGGAAGTCATAAGTCCCAGGCAATTTCAAAATCAGCCAGTCAAATTCCATTAAATTTCAAGGCCTCTACCCTATAGTCTTGAGGCTTTGCCCTCTGGGCTTACAGTTTCACCCTCAAAGTCATCTTTCTTTTTTCATGTATTTGCAGTGGAGTAGTTTCATCATCCTATTTTCTCTTACTGTAGAATTTTGAGGGTCCAGCAGCATTTTTTTGTTTTATGTACTTTCCATTTCTTTCAGTCCAAGGTAGAAGTTTTTATGTTACTGTGCCATTCTCAAGAACTTTGTAGGTCTCCCATGTATATAATGGATATTCACACCATCCAACAAGAGGCACTTGACAGGTCTTTCCTAGATAATTCTATATCTATTCTTGGCTTCAGCTTAGTTAGCTGTGGAGATCTGTGAGTCACATGCTTAATCTTTTCAAAGAGCCTTTTGTGTGACTGAATACTCTGACCTTTAGATTTTTTCCAAGGTATTAGCAAAAGGTTGTCCAATCTCACTGTCTTTTTCTCTAGAGTATGCTTTCCTAAATTTTAGCATCTTTTGTAATCTGGAGGGGCTGAGAATTTCCCAAACCATCAAGTCCTAGTTCCTTTTTGTTTAATGATTCTTCCCTCAATTTATCTCTCCTCTTTCATTTTACATAAGCAGCAAGAAGACACCAGGCCACACCTTTAACACTTTACCTGGAAATCTCAGCTAAATATCCAGTTGCATCATTTACAAGTTCTGCTTTTGACATAACTGTAGGACACAGTTCTGCTAAGCTTTCTGCCATTATGTAACAAGGATCACCTTCTCTCAAGTTTTGCAATAACATGCTCTTCATTTCCTTCTGAGCCTTCACTAGCAATGTCTTTAACATCCATATTTCTACCAGTAGTCTGTTCACAATGATTTGAGTATTCTCTAAGGCAATTTGTGTTTTCTCTACCATGCTTGTCACTTCTTTCTGAGCCATCACTAGTGAAGTGTTTAATATCCATATTTCTACTAACAGTCTGTTCAAGGCAATTTAGGCTTTTTCTGTCACCGTCCTTAGAATTCTTCCAGCCTCTACCAATTGCCAGTTCCAAGCCACTTACATATTTTTATTAATAAATATTTATTATAGTAGCACTCTACTTCCAGGTACCAAAATCTGCTACATTCCTTTTCATTATATCACATCTTTGTGAATCTGAGTTTAATACATTTACATTTAAAGTAATTACTGATAGGGAGAGTTTTGTCATTTTGCTAGTTATTTTCTATGTGTCTTAAAGCTTTTTTGTCTCTCATTTCCTACATTGTTGTCTTATGCTTACTTGATTTTTTTTGTAGCAAAACAGTTAAATTCTTTTCTCATTTCCTTTTGTATATATTTTATAGCTATTTTTTGTAGTTATGATGGGAATTACATTTAACATCCTTAAGTTATGACACTCTAATTTGAATTTTTGCCAGCTTAATTTCCAATACATACAAAAATTCTGTTCCATTAACAGCTTAACAGCTCCATCACCACCTTTCAGTTGTTGATGTCACAAAATTACATCTTTATATATTGTGTGTCCAAAATCATGAGTAAATAATTTTTAATGTATGAGTCTCTTAAATTATGTAGAAAACAAAGGTAGCCTTACAGACTTAAGTTACCATAATTCTAGCTTTTAGACTCATAATATTTTTCTTTTAAATGTATTTTCTTACATCATGTAGAAAGCAAAAAGTGGACTTACAAACTCCAAGGATCCCTTGAATGTGATACATTGCTTCTCTCTTGCTGCTTTCAAGATTCTTTCTTTGTCTTTGGCTATCGACAGTTTGATTATCATGTGTCTTGGTTCTGATAACGACGTGTCTGAATTCATTCTACTTGGAGTTTGTTGTGCTTCTTGGATGTTTACATTCATGTCTTTTGTCAAATTTGGGAAGTTTTTAGCCATTACTTCTTTAAGTGTTCTCTGTGTCTTTTCTCTCTTCTCTTTCTGGGACTCCACAATGCATATGTTGGACCATTAATGGTGTCCCATAGGTTCCTCAGTCTCTATTCACTTTCGATTTTTATTCTTTCTGTTCCTCAGACTCAATAATTTCCATTTCTTATCTTCCAGTTCACTGATTGTTTGTTCTGCCTGATCCAATCTGCCTTGGAATTATAGTGTATTTTTTCATTTCCGTTTTTGTACTTTTCAGCTCCAGACTTTCTTTTTGGTTTCTTTTTAGGTTATCTATCTCTTTATTGATATTTTTACTTTGTCCATGCATTGTTTTCTTGACTTTCTGTACATCTTCTTTTAGTTCTTTGAGCATCTTTAAGACAGTTATTTTAAAGTCTTTGTCTAGTAGATCTGTTATCAGGTCTTTTTCAGGGAAGGTTTCTTTTTTTCCTTTGAATGGGCCATATTTTCCTGTTTCTTTTGTATGCCTTGTGATTGTTTTGTTGAAAACTGGACCTTTGAATCTAATAATATGGTAACTCTGGAAATGAGATTCTCCTCCTTTCTCAGGGGTTGCTATTTTTTGTTTTTGCTTTTATTTTATTGTTGTAGGCTATCTCTGTGTTGAGGATCACCCTGAGAAGTAAACTTAAGATCTTCTCACTTCTTTTCTGAGCCTGCTCCTTTTCCTGGGCATTCATAGTGACTTTCTAATTTTCCCCATATGTGTGATTGCTTTTGAATGTGCTAGTCTTTATGTATGGCTCCCAAAAGGCAAAAAATAGAGAAATGAAGGAGGACAAAAAGGGTTCCAGGCCTTTGAATCCCCTGGATTCATTTCAGCTGGAGAAGAAGCTTACAACAACGAGGAGGTATACAATGGCTGCTTGCCTTTTTGTCTGCACTTCTGTGATCAGAAGCAGCAATCAGTGATCAGAACACAAATCTACAATATTTGGAGGAAAACATCCCTTTTGCCCATCCTGGCTCCTACAAGCTGCTTTTGGAACACATGGAGGGCTGCCTGGCACAGGGTTGGGAGTGGAGGATGGGTAGCTGCTACTGGGCTAAACACTGAAATTGACCAAAATTAATCACAAGTTAGCATCTAAGCCTTCCCTTGGAAGTTGCAAGCCTTCAACTCCAGAGTTCCAAAATAGTGACATCAAGCAGATTTTGCCAGTGCAATTGTTATCTAGGTGAAGAGACAGATTCCACATGCCTCCTATTTTGCCATCTTCCCAGAAGCCCATCTAACTTACTTCTTTTTAAAGTAGAGTTTAAGAGAAAACAAGGAACAGTTATTTATCTGACTTGAGGGAAGGATATAAACATTAAACATAGAGGTAGGAACATTGGCAGGTTGAAGGGGAATAGTAGTTTATAGAGGAGCTCATATATGATTATTCTTTTCTATGTAGTGAGAATCTAATATAAGTAAGATGGAGGAAAGGAAGAGTTCCTCTTAAAAAGAGAAGAGCTCTGAAAAATCCTTGGGGAATAATCTAGGGGGTTAAGAGATTTAAAAAATTCTAAATTCTTGGCCAAGCACAGTGGCTTCATGCCTATAATCCTAGTACTTTGGGAGGCCAAGGCAGGAGGATTGCTTGAGGCCAGGAGTTCCAGATCAGTCTGAGCAACATAGTGAGACCTCTTTCTACAAAAAATAGAAAAATGAGCTGAGCATGGTGGTGCGTGCCTACAGTAGCAGGTACTCGGGAGGCTGAGGTAGGAGGATTATTTGAGTTCAGGAGTTTGAGGTTGCAGTGAGCTATGATCATGACATTGCCCTCATGTTTGGGCAACAAAATGAGACCCTGTCTCAAAAAAATTCTAAGTTTATAGTATTCCAGATGTGTATAGCTCTACATTCAGTTATCATCCTGGGTTGTGGAACTAAATAGGAATTAGTAATTAGAAAGTTGGCAGTTTTTACAAGTAAAATTCAAGCCTTGACTTTTACAAATTAAATTTGTTTTTGACCCTGGGTCTACTGTTGTTCATTTGGGAAGGGAGGTAAAAGAGAAAGAGCAAGAGCTGTATAATAAGAATATTGCAGAGTGTTTGTTGTCCATTGGTACTTTAACTGCTTTGATCAGCATTTGGATGAAGAGAAACTATATAGACAAATTGAAGTTATTATTTTATTTATAATAGATAGGGTGCAGTATTTGATCTTTTGACCTTCATCTTATTTCTGAATTATTTATGTGCAGTCATTTGACAATCAACTTACAGCATTTGGCCCTGTCCTAGCTCTGGAGTTTGGTCCTCTGTCATAGTCTGTGATGTCAACTTATCTACCCCCTCCATGATTCAACAAGCCCTGAATATTTGTAGAACTCTACTTTTTAGTACTTGTGACCATTTCATCTTTTCAGTCAAAGTGACTATTGAACATTATGACTTTGTCATTTTGACATGTAGTTCTCAAAGGCAGTGGATTCCTGTCTTAGTTTCTTAAAGTGTAGGTGTTTAAAACTATACCAAATTTGCTGAATTGTTGGTTTCTGTTAAATGGGAGCTTCTTAAAGATCGAAGCATTGTTCCCTAAGTGCTGAACTTTGACATACTTCTTGCATTTTCTTTCAGGTTGACAATAAATGCCCTTGCCCAGAAGCTCAATGCTTACTGGAAGGAAAAAACATCTCAAGAGAATTTTGAAACCTCAGCCATAGCCAGACCAATACCGTGAGTAATTAATATAGAAGATGAAAGTACCAGGGTCTGTGTGTGCCCATTGTTTAGCTCCCAATTATTAGAAACTTACTTATTGGGTACAGTGAACACTATTCTGGTGATGGGCACACTAAAAGCCCCAACTTAAGTGTTATACAAGGTATTCTTATTAAAAAAAAAACATGTGGACCCCCTTAATATCTCAAAATTGAAAAAATAATAATAAAAAGTATGTTGACTATTAAAAAAAAGAAAGTGTCAGAGGTAATATCCATAAATCAAATGGAAGGAACTAGGGCAAAATGGCGCTTTTCACATCTGGAAGTTTAATTGACTTAAAAATAGGAACTCATAGGTACTAATTGCATCATTCTCTAAACCTCTTCATTCTGGTTTAACAGTTGTGTGGTTTGGATCATAAATGTAAAGAGATTAGTACTGTCAGTTTAGTACAGGCAGTGCGATATACTGGAAGATAATGGCCATTTAAATCAGACACTCCTGGGTTGAAAATCTGAATCTGTTTCTTAATAGTTGGGTGTGCTTGGCTTAATAAATTACTTCACTAATATTAAATTAGGTGATATAACATTTTTAGCACCGTACCTGGCATAAAGTAGGTGTTCAGACATTGTATTCCCTTTTCTTTATTTTTAGTGAATATTGTTGGGACTGTACCAACAATATTCACTATTTGAGAGTAGAAATAAAGAATCTAAAATTTTATAGAAAAGATAGAATTTATCAAATCTAAGACAGGGAATTACACACAGAACAGGATGACATACTTCAGTAAGTCAGAAAAGGAACATTCTACAGAGGCTAGAATGTATAAGAACACATATATAGTCAGTTACACCATTCTCAAGGCAAAGATTCGAGTGTTAAAAGTTCATTTTGGGGTAAGCAACTGGTTTTTTAAAATAGAAATCATCAGACAAATGTATGATATAAAATTTTGTTTCAAATGCAACCTTAAAGCTGTATGTATATCATCATCTTCTTATTCTAAAGATCTCAGCTCCATGTCCATCCTCCATGGTTTTCAAAGAAATGCAAATTAAGATCATACCATTTTTTGCTTTTCAGATTAGCAATGATTAATGCAGTGAAACAGATGTTTACATACTGTGAGAGAGTGTGTGTGCTGGAGGCAGAATTGTAATAATGGTTATTAATATTTTTTGAGTACCTATATGCCAGGCATTATGCTAAGTTCTTTATGTGTAGTAATTTATTTAATCATCACAACAACCCTATGAAATAGATATTATTATTATTTCTTTGTAGATGTAGATACTGATACATTGAAAACTTAAGGAACTTGCCCAAGTTTAGACAAGTAGGAAGTGGTAGAGCCAAGGTTCAAATATAGCCAATCAGGTTCCCCAAACCTAAGTTCTTAACTGATATACCCTTCTTGAGTGATGCAATGAAGGGAATATATTAATAGTATAGCTTCCTCAACTACCTATTTACTGCAAGCATGAGTTAAAAGGCTCTTTTATCTGCCTGGATTGAAGGATCTACCATAGTCTGCATGTAACTTGAAGCAAAGAATTGCTGCCTCTAAGTGTGCTTCTCACTAAGAGTATAATACTGGCATTTGCAAGAGATTCTTCTGTGCATATGCATGTAGAACCAAAGTTAATATGACCTTTCCTCTCCCCTGCCGCTAGTACTACTTTTTGCTGGCTCTGGCTCTAAGTAAAACAGTGGCTGTCTAGAAATATGTAGACACCAGAGGTCAGACCTGAGCTTAGAGCTTAGAGCTTGCAAGGCTGGAGCAGCCTGGAGCTAGGAGACGGGAAGCTGTAGATCCAAAAATATTCACAAATTTTTTGTTGTTGTTGTTAAAACAGAGTTTTATTAAAGAAGAGGGTATTGTATTTGAGTGGAAGAATTATGAGTTTCTTTTATTTTTTCTGCATATCTTTCTGTATTTTCTAGTTTTTCCATAATGAGCTTATATTACTTTTATCCTTAGAAAAAAAGCACTATTTAAGATGATAAGAAAATTATTGAACTAAGACATGAAAGAACCCCACCACTCTATTGAGATATCTAGTATAAGAGCAGTATAAATGTAACATATACAAAACCCATCCTAGGCTAAAAAATAATGTTAGTGAAATTGGCCAAGGTACCCCTTTACCTGCTTTGTGTACCTCTTCTCTAGTCTCCCTCTTCCCACTTCAGCCTGCCTTTTACACCTTAGGTACGGACTACTTCTACCATATAAAGGCCATCTTTTTTTCATAGAGAAACAAATTCACTCTAAGGTGTATGTGACTGGGTTATGTTGTCTGGGGTAGGGAATGGGAGTGGGTATACATTTTAAGAGTTGAACTCTAGAAGAGTTTTATCTTAATAATTTTTAACCCAATTGTTGGTCTGGAGACACCATTCTTAGTTATGAAATTTAATCAAATTTATATTACTTTTTAAGATTAACTTTGGGAATATCAACCTAGTACAATTTTGATTGAAATATTATGAACAGGGCAGAGTGTGGTAGCTCATGCCTGTAATCCCAGCACTTTGGGAGGCCAAGGTGAGAGGATTGCTTGAGGCCATGGGTATGAGACCAGCCTGTGCAACATAGAGAGACCCCATCTCTACAAAAATAAGAAAAACTAGCTTGGCATGGTAGCGTGCCTGTAGTCCCAGCTACTCCACTTGAGCCCAGGACTTTGAGGCTACAGTGAGCTATGATGACACTACTGCACTCTAGCCTGGGCAACAGAGCAAGAGACCCTGTCTCAAAAAAGGAAATATTATAAACAAAAGGTTTTTTTTGAGAGAGCAAAAAGTAAAGAGAAATAGGGAGTCTCTGCAGGGAAATGGGGGAGACGTTTTAATGACAGTGTTTCAATGACTCCCATAAATGCATTTTAAACTTGTTACATGATTGGACAGAAGCAAATAAAATAGTTCTATGGGTTTTATTTCTTGGTAATAAAGTAACATATATACAATTTTTTCTAAGTTAATAAATTTTAGAGTTAAAATTATCCTATTGTTTGCTTAGAGCAAGAGATTCCAGGACAAATATTGACCTCCATAAATAATGGCAGCTCACCATGTTAATACTTGTTATTATTTTTTATATCCATATCTGATTTAGTTCTATTATTATTTTTATCTGTTTTAGTTCAAAATATACATTTTAGGTACCTAGACTATAACATTTTTAACACATTTTATATATATAAAATTAGGTTCTTTTATTTTTAGACTATGCCTTTCTAATTAAGACAAAGCACAGAGCTGGGATATACAGTCACACTTCTGTTTTCCTTCATTCAGGAAGATTCCTGACCAGACATGGGTACAGTGTGATGAGTGTCTTAAATGGAGGAAGCTTCCTGGCAATGTTGATCCATCTTCATTACCTGCAAGATGGTTTTGTTATTATAATTCCCATCCAAAGTACAGGTAAGGTTCCAGGACTCAGTATTATGCTTGAATGTAATTCCTGATTTGTCTCTATATTCTAAAACATTTTTCATCTCAAGTCCACACCCTTCAGCCTGGCATTCAAACCCTTATGCTAACTGGCCCCTGACCTATCCAGCCTTATATTTCATTGCATCTTAACACAAACCCTGTACTTGAGCCCGACCTGTAGCTTCACTTCCCCACACATGCCATGCTTACTCTCTTCTCGATGACTTTGATAGCATTTTCCTGTTGTTTGCAATGACCTACATTCTGTCTGTGTAGCCAATCATATCCACCTGGGGAGCTTAAGTCTTTTGTGTGATGCTTTTTGACCATGGTTTATAGTGATTTTACTCTCACTTCTTATGGTATTTGATTCTTGATGTTTGTTCACATACTGCTTTGTATTTTTAGTTGTTTTTCATATATGTACACTTTGGTTTTTTGTGAGAGTGTAAACTCTTTGAGAAAAAAGTATTTATATTCCAGATTGAGTCAATAATTTTCTTCATATGTCTATGGAATCAATTATACACTAGAAACTATTGTACATTCAGTGCTGTTTGTTCATGTGTTTGTCTTCCTAATATACCATATGCAGCATCCCATATCTAAATAGTGTCTGGCATATCCATGGGTATTGACTTCAATATAATAGTTTTTTATTTGACTCAGTAGTCATAAAATTTTATAATAATAAGTCATTTTACTTTAATTCAGCTGTGACTTTCTTAAAACTCTTTTTTTGCAGGGTAAATGCTGATAGAAAAAAGGTGCTAAAATGGATATACATTTTAGGGTGGAAATGCCTAACATGGAAGAAATTAAATAGATAACAATCTAGGTCCATAATGTGTAAGCCATTCCCTCTTAATCTCCAGATATGCCTAAGCTACCTTTCGATGGAGAGTAAATGGGATTGTGTGATTAGAATATGGAACAGAGTGCTTGGAAGTGTCAGTTTTGAATACTTTATCTCCTGTCTGTTTACACTTAGTCCAGGAGATATAACTTTCCAGGCCACTGTACCTCCTTATAAAATGGTTGTAACATAGTTTCCAATTGTTATTAATTTTGTTTGTTTCTGGGATTACTTTTGACCATTGAATAAATTTTTTAGTATTCCCTTCAGTTTTTATTCCTAAAATTCTCTTCTTCATGATTTACATATAACAAGGTTTTGTAACGTGGATAGAATCTGAACTCCGTAATGTTGGACGGTTGTTAACCTGCCTGTCATAGTTGTAAGGAAAGTAAAGGGTAAAAGCAAAGGACACATTTTGCTTCCGAAAGATGATGTCTTCTCTGTACTGCAGGAGATGCTCTGTTCCAGAGGAACAAGAACTCATTGATGAAGACCTGTACTTGAGCAAAGCTAAGAAACAGTTGAGTATACATGAGATGGTGCTACTATATCATAGAGTAGAGGAGCCTAACCCTTCCTAATAGGACAGGAGCTTTGAGAAGAGAGATTTTTATTTATTTATGATTTTTATTTCTTAGTGATTTCCCTCCTCACCTCTCTGCTCTCCCAATTCTTATTCCTTCTAACCATCTCTTGAACTTCTCAACTAGTGATTATCTTTAGTCTCTCTCCCCCTCCCCCTCCTTCCCTCCCTCCCTCTACTCTTTGGTGGGACACTGGAAATCTCACCCTTAGTCACTCAATGAGACTCACAGTATTTCTAATTTGGAAGGAACATAATAACCTAAATCTACAATTGGTAATCCATTTCAAACTGAGAAGTTTCACGAGTAAACTAAATAGCACTTTTATCTTCTCCTAGAGATCAAACTGTTGAGAAGAAGAAGATGCCTATAGAAAATGAAAAACACCAGGTGAGAGACAGTGCACACCCTTCCTTTTCTCACACAAAATTTTCCCCAACAGAGGACACAGGTTGAAGGAAGCAGCAATCTTGAAAGCTGCATAGAAATAACAAACCATTTCTTCTGGTGGTCTTTGTTTCATTGGATCTTTTGCTTTTGCTTTGATCCACTGTTACTGATGTTCAGATCACTAAAAATAGAAGAGTCAAATCATTTATTTTCCATATTTGGATTCAGTACTGACTCTGGACAGTGTGAATGTCACATTTAGTGTCACAGAATATTCAGGGTTGTGTTCCATCATCACATAGGCTGCTCCTGTTGAGTGTCTGGTTTTCCTGTCTATTTTCTTCCAGGATTCACAGGTGATTTCTTTCTCCTCCTTCTTGGGAAGAAGGGGTGGTTCTTTGTGCCCCTGCCCGATCCCTGCTTTCAGGCTGGCTGGCTTTATAAAGACTCTCTGCTGTTTTGAATTTTCAGGAGCACTGTCTCTCGGACATGGTTGCCCAGCTCCGGACGCTGAAGGGTGCAATAAGGTTGGCCGTCCTTTCAGGGACTCTCCTTTCCTGACAGCCACCGTAGCACCCATATGTCTTCCCTACCCAACCTTGCCTTTCTGCATGATTTCCCTCTTGACCCTCTTTCCCAGAGAGATCTGCTAGTCGCATGTTAGATTCACCTTCCACCCACTCAATCAGGGTAGGTCAGACTGGTGAGGATAGAGGTGATTGAATACTAATTCTTCTTCTGATATCCTGCCAAGACCTAGGCATATAAATAATCAGGTTTCATACCCTAATGTTTTGGCTGAATAGTCTGATGTAGAGATTGGGAGATTTCCTAGGACTGCCCTCTCCTCATTCAGTTTACCTCCCCTGTATGTTCCCTCACCTTTATCATTCATACCATCTTCATAAGTTGGTTCTCTGGCAAGATCCAGCTGCATGTCTGTGTGTGTGTGTACTATGAATATGTGTTAGTCTCTCGCATGCATTTCTCCAAAACCAGAACAGACACTTGCTGCAATGCTTTTTCCCTCCACCCCGACCATTATCACAGATCTCAGAAGAGTGAAAGCTCTCAGCCTTAAACTGGGTCACAAGAGAGAATTAGACAGTGATTAGGGGGCCTGGGTTTATGTTGGGGGTGGGATGACTCTAGGAGCCAATAAGTGAGTTGGGGGAGGTCTGTTTGGTGTCCAGCTGATAAGGTTGATAACTGAATGTGCCTGAGTTCAGTGTTCTAGTGTACATTGCTGCGCGCTGTTTGTTTTGTGTAGGAAACAGTTTCTTTTTATTTGGCCAAGTATTCTTTCCTAGCATCAAAAGGATTGACTCATCCTTTGACATTTAGTTTGAATTGGAGATTTTTATAAATCATTTCTTTCTTTTCTAGGTCTTCAGTAATCCACCAAAGATCCCTGCTATTCAAGATATGGCTGGATTGAATTACATGACAACTGGATATAAGGGAATTGATAGCCCTAATGTGCTTCCAGCCATTAGAGAAGAAAGCAGATCACCTTTTCAACTTTCGCCTCTGGATTCCAGTATTTTTCAGTTTCCCAGGTGACTAGAAAACATAGTCTCTTGTCAATTGTAAGCCTCAAAGTCTATTTTCCTGTAGAGTAAGTTGGTATGTTGTACCATGTCTATATTTAGAAGGAGAAACAAAATTTTAGGTTGATAGAATTGTGTGTTGCATATATCCCCAACTTTTCAATGTTACAACTTCTGTGTCAAGTCTATATATTTTTCTGAGGTGATTATTTGTTGATATTCTTTTATGTATTATGTGTTCACATTTTGTAGGGAATTGTGAAAGTGAAATAATGGGCATAACTCTTTGAAAAACATAAAGTACCATACAAATAAGATAATGTTACATAGATAAACATTGTTCTTTTTCTTAAATTTATGGATATTGAAGTTGTCTGGGGACTCATAGGCCTAGCACATGTTGGCCACACATAAAAATAACTATTAGAAATTTGTGCCATTGGGTAAGCCTTATCGTTTATTGTTTCCTAGAGTAAATTATTAGTATACATTTAGTCTTGGGCTTTACTTGTTCATCTTCTAGCACCTCATCAATGTTATTTTGTGAGTCTTCGTAACAAGAAGGAGCCTAGCTGTTCTTTTTCTTAAATACCAGGAACATTTAAAGAGCTGAAAGATATGACTGCACCTATACTGCCACAAGACTGAACCCAGTACTTCTAATTATGACTCCGTACTTTTTTCTTTCTACTGTGCTTCTCACTCTGGTAGTGCCAAGCCATGGGACAAGCACAGAATTGCTTTCTAAATAGAAATTTCTGCATTCATTAGTAATGTGACTATTATATTGTGGGATGTGAACTTTTCAGTGACACTTTTCAGTTTGGATATCTTGTTAACATATTCTAGGATAGTCAATGGAATACATAATAGAGTAAAATGACTCCTAGTTTGTTTTCTTTCCCCAATGTTACTTATTCTCTCCCTGTTTCTTGCTTCTTAGGTTGATCTTTTTGGGCCCTCATGTAAATAAACATCTCTAGAGATGTGCAAGTCCCCTATTCTGTGATTCTTCCACAATTAAGCCCCGTGGATATTGGAAGAACCCCATGAGCCCCTGAACATAAGCAAAAGTCTCAAGAAGTAAGCTTTTAGGAGCAGAACTAATAAAGCTCTAAAAGAGTTAAATGAGAATTTGTATGAAATCATCTAGAACAGTGCCTTGGAATATAGTAGGTACTTAATAAGTAATGGTTGAATTTGAGTCATATTGAAGGAGCAATTTCTAAGATTGAATTGTGTAGCAAGAGAGTAAGAAATAGAGTCCAACCTTAGTCTCAGGAGCTTGAGCCTAATTCTACCCTGTTCCCATCCATACTTTTTCAACTTCCATTACAGGTTGGGAAGGGTGCACAGTAAATGCTAGGTGTTTTTGAAGCATTGTTACCTCTCCACCTTGATCTCCTGGAGATGCTTATATATTATCATTACTACTGGAGTATCAGGTGTCATCACTCTTGAAGACTACTATCCTTTTCCTACTATGATCACTTTTCCTTTTTTCCCCAATGTTTCTTTTATAACTCTAGTGGTTTTTGGTAACCTCAAGAGGATTAGAAGTGCTAATTTATGAACATATTTTATGAGTGCAGTACAATAGAATGTCCATTGGGTGGCATACTTTATCAGTCTTTATTGGGGTGTTTGTATGAGTGGATTGTATGTCAAGAGTAAGGTTTTGGCTGTAGAGAACAGGTAAAGTACCTTGACCATTCTTGTGTAGTTTTAATTTATTGAGAATAAAATTCTTTCAAGAGAAAGAGATATGTGATATGAGATACATGACAGTTGATGCTAATGTCATATGTGAAATAATTGTGTCATTTCAGGCTACACATATATGGGGAGTTCAATTTGACTGAGGAGAGTCTGCCTTTTTATGGGGGGAAAATGGAGTTGATCAAGAGTTTAGTAAAATATACAGGGTTTCTGATAAAACATTGTTAATGGAATAATAGGTTTAATTAAGAGTTATAAAGGTCTACTTGTTATTATCAAAACCTGATGCTGGCCGGGCGCGGTGGCTCACGCCTGTAATCCTAGCACTCTGGGAGGCCGAGGTGGGCGGATCGTTTGAGCTCAGGAGTTCGAAACCAGCCTGAGCAAGAGCGAGACCCCATCTCTACTAAAAAATAGAAAGAAATTAATTGGCCAACTAATATATAGAAAAAATTAGCCGGGCATGGTGGCGCATGCCTGTAGTCCCAGCTACTTGGGAGGCTGAGGCAGAAGGATCGCCTGAGCCCAGGAGTTTGAGGTTGCTGTGAGCAAGGCTGACGCCACGGCACTCTAGCCGGGGCAACAGAGTGAGACTCTGTCTCAAAAAAAAAAAAAAAAAAACCTGATGCTGATAAGGATCCTTGGGTCTTGTAGTTGGCTTACTAAGTCCAGAGAAAATAAAGCCTACACTATCCAAGAAAACTTTAAGAAGTTCTAGTGGGGTAAGTTAGCAGGGGCTCCAGAAGTGTTACTGGCAACTGCTTTGTGAGTCTCACAAATCTAGCAAGGGGAAGAGATTACCTGCAATAAAGAACAGGTTCAGCCAGTATGTAAGCAGGCATAACCTTTTAGGGGAAGGCAGCTTATTTCTGTTGAAGGAAACAATCTCTTTCTGTTCATTTATTCTACATATATAGTCATGTACCACATAATAATATTTTAGTCAACAACAGACCACATGTACAATAGTCCCATAAGATTACAATACCACATTTTTATTGTACATATATAAACATTTTTCTGTTTATATACCCAAATAACTTACCATTGTGTTATAATTATATGTTGTACAGGTTTGTAGCCTAAGAGCAATAGGCAATACCATATATCCTAAGTATATAGTAGGCTATACCATCTAGGTTTGTATAAGTAGACTGATGATCGCACAATGACAGAATCACCTAATGATTCATTTCTCAGAATGTATCCTCATCATTAAGCTACACATGACGTATGTGAATGCTTATTGTATGAAAGACACTGTTTCTAGGGTAGTGATAGGATAAAAGATGAAAGAGCTTAGTCAAAGTTTTATTATGTGAATATCCCCTGTACATGCTAGTTTTCTTATACAAAATAAGATTTAAAGTAACCAAAAGCATATGGACAAAGGCAAGAATTAGTGGCTGTAATTTATTTGGATATTTAGATATTTTGAGTTAAGCTATATGTCAAAGGCTAATTAGTTCATGTTTTCAAAGGATAACCAAAAACAAAATCTGAATTACACTGTAATGGTGAAGGAAGAGGATAGAATTCTAATACATTTAAAAGAATGTTTGAAATAACAAACAAGGGGTAGAAATAGAAGAATAATATCACAGATGAATATGGTTAATTCAGGGACCAGTATTAACATTTAAAAATATGGTCTGGGAACATGACTTCTAGAATGGAAAAATGAGGAGCACAGTGGACTCTCACCAACAAATAGCCATTTAACTTGAAAAAAAATTTTTTTAAATCAAAGCTTCTGGAAATTGTCCTGGAGGTACACAGAAAATGGAGAAATATTCATTCAAGAAAATCTACTAAATCTCAGAAAGAACAGTGAGAGTCAGTGGCATTTGAACCACAAACCTGCTCCTACCCACCTCCAAACTCTGTTCTGTGAAAACTACTCAAGGAAGTTCTAATCTTGGTGGATGTGGTCAAGAAAATGAGGACTCTCTCTTCCCCTAGTTCCCTATCTAGAACTATGGTTTTACCCAGGAGGGGTAAGCCTCTGCTTTTCTCATCTACTCCAGTTCTGCTTTGTAGAAGCTCTATTCCAGGTAGACCCAAGAAGACTCTTCTCCTACACAACCTTCTCTTCCCCTACACAGCCCAAGAACAGCACTCACTTATAGTGTGGAAGCACTCACCCAAGAACAGCAAGCCAACAATACTATGCTCCTATTGCTCCAGCCTGAGTTTGATCATAGGTCAGAAGTTTATGCTGGATGAAACAAGCCAAAAACTACACCAGCACCCATTCATAAGGAAGAGATTTCCCTCTGGGAGAAGTGTACCACTGGTCTTGTCTCCAGCTCTTGTACAGTGTTCCAGAGGATCTGCTTAGAGAGAGAGGGGTCTTTAAGGATGAAGAACTCCTTAGCTCTACCTGAAGGGCCTAACTTTATGTGGAACAGAACATGAAGAATTCCATGCTTATGGGCACTGTAAAAAATAATGGAAATCTTAGTGGAAAACAATTAAGAGTGTGCTCATAAGTCCATGATACAAGTTGCAGCAAGCAAAATGGCCAAGCACTTGATCAGAAGTTTGGTAACAGAGAATCAGGGAAATAAAGTCAGGAAGAGTGTTCCTGGGATTATAATCAATCTTAGGTATCTGGAAGGATGTTCATAAACACAAGGCTATACCCACTCAGAAGCAATTGGAGCAGGACATAAATTGGACTTGAAAGCAGTCCCCAAGCTGTATACAGATCAAACAACAAAGACTGGGAGCCTCACTGGTACTAGGGGCTTAAGCACAACCTCTGACCAACCACTTGGTGAACAATAAGCTACTCTCACTAGGGGCAACTCCTGGGAAGCCAGGCTTAAAAATAAAACCGTACACATTTGTGGCAATGTGGAAGATTGTGTCCATGCTCAAGGCTTTGCCCTCTCAGGGGTGATTGAAAGGGAAAATCCAAGCTATTAGTACCTGGCTGAATATGAGGCAGAAACAAATTCCTTGAACTTTGATAGTAGCCTCCAAGCCACATACGTATCTAATGGTAAGGGGTAAAAATCCAACTGGCTTACGGGGCTTAAGCGCAATCTTTAACCAATAAGTGGCCTATGCTGAACCAGAGATAAACCCTAGATTCCCAGGTAAAAAATTAAAATCAAGAAAAAATCTGAGCCAGGACATCAGAGCCTGCACATTGCAGGGGAAGTAGACTTCATGGAGTCAATTTAGCCAAGTCACTAAATAAACAACCAAGCAAACAACAAAATCAGTGTCCCAGGGAGGGGAAATCAGTATCTAGAATTGCTATACTATATAATCTATATTCTCTATCTATATATTATTTATATTATCTAATAAAATGTCTACTTGTCAACAAAAAGTTATGAGATATGCAAAGAAACAGCAAAATGTGACCTGTACATGGGGGTGGGGGGAAGCAGGCAATAGAAACTACTCTTGAAGAGACCCAGATATTGAATGTATCAAAGATTTCAAAGCAGCCATTATAAATATGTTCAAAAACTAAAGGAGACCATGTCTGAAGAATTAAAGAAGGTATGATGACAATGTCTTGAGAATATCAATAAAGGGACAGAAATTACAAAAAGAACAAAATGGGAATTCTGGGGGTGAAAAGTACAATAACCAACATAAATTCTTTAAAGGGACTCAACAGTACATTAGAGTTGGAAGAAGAAAGAATCAGAAAACTTGAAGATAGATCAATTACAGATTATGCAATCTGAAGAACAGAGCAGAAAAAAATGAAGAAAAATGAAGAGTCTCAGAAATATGGATTGCTATCAAGTACACCAAAATATGTATAAGAGGAGTATAAGGTGGAGAAGGAGAAAAAAAAAGAGGCAAAAAGAATATTCAAAGAAATCATGCTGAAAACTTTTCAGAATTGATGAAAAACATTAATCTACACATCTAAGCAGCTCAACAAACTCAAAATAGGATAAATGCAGAGAGATTCACAGCCAAACACACCATAGGGAAATTATTGAAAGGCGAAGAGATCTTAAAAGTAGAAAGAGAAAATGATTTATCATGTATAAGAGAACCTCAATAAGATTAAAAGCTGAATTCTCACCAGAAACAATGGAAACCAGAAGGCAGTGGGATGACATATTCAAAGTACTAAATGAAAGACTGTCAACTAAGAATCTTAAATTCAATAGAACTGTCCTTAGGAAGTGAAGGTAAAATAAACACATTCCCAGATAAGCAAAAGCTGATGGAATTTGTTGCTAGCAGACCTTCCTTACAAGAAATACTAAAGAAAGTTCCTTAGGATGAAAGCAAGTGATTCCGGACAGTAATCTGAATTCACATAAAAAAGCAACGAGTGCTTATAAAGGTAACTATGTAATTATTTATGAAGGACAGTATATTAGCATATTTCTTCTTTCTATTCTTAACTGATTTAAAGAATAATTACATAAGCAATGCATATTTGTGCATAATTACATATATGTATATCATTTATCAGTGGCCTTATATACAAATGTAAACTATTTGACAGTAGCAGCACAAAGGAGGTGGATGGGAGCAAAACGCTATTGGAGTAAGGAAATGATACCAGAGAGTAACTCAGACCCACAGTCATAAATGAAGACAATAAAAAATGGTAAATAAGAAGGTTAATACAGGAAACTATATAAATATGTACTTGCTCTGCTTTCTTCTCTTGGCTTCCTCAAAAGATGTAACATTGCATAAAGTAATAATTACAGCAGTATATTAGATTTGTAGATGTTATACTAGAAAATATCCACATAACATAAAATGAAGGAGCAGTAAAGAAGGGAAACAAAGACATGAAATATGTAGAAAATAAAAAAACTAGATAACAGATATAAATTCTACCATATCAATAACATAAAATGTGACTAGATTAAACAATCCAATCAAAAGACAGATATCAGATTGGATTTGTTTTAAATATTCAAATATGCTATTAATATTTATAGGAAACACTTTAGATTCAAAGATACAAATAGGTTGAAAGTTAAAGGATGGAAAATGATATACTATGGAAACAGCAGCCATAAGAGAGCTGGGATGGTTATATTAATATTAGAAAAAATAGACTTTTAAACAAAAAAGTGTTATTAGATATAAAGAGGGACATTTCATAATGATAAAGTCCATCAGGAAGATATAATAACTTCATCCGTATATGGGCCTAACTACAGAGCCCCCAAAATACACAAAGCAAAAACAAGTAGAATTGAAGAGAGAAGTAGACAATTCAACAATGAGACTTCAATGCCCCATTTTTACTAATGGATATGATATCTTGGCAGAAGATCAACAAGGAAATAAAAGACTTGAAAAACACTATGAACTAAGTAGACCTGACTTACATGGAAAAAACTTTACCCAACAACCAGCACGATACATATTCTTCTCAAGTGCATGTGCAATATTCTCCAGGATAGACCATATGTTAGGCCATAAAACAACTGTAAATGAATTTAAAAGGATTGTTATCATACAAGGATATTCTTCAACCACAGTAGAATTAAATTACAAATCAACAACCTAAGGAAATTTTGGAAATTCACAAATACGTGGAAATTAAATGACACACTTCAAAATAACAAGTGGGTAAAAGGAAAACATCACAAGGGGAATTAGAAAATATCTTGAAAGAATGAAAATGAAAACAAAATAAACCAAGACTTACTGGATGAAGCTAAAGAAGTACTCAGAGGGAAAATTGTATTCATAAATGCTTACATCAAAATTGAAGAAAGATGTCAACTCCTACTTAAAAAAACTACAAAAACCAGAGCAAACTCAAAGCAACCAGAAGGCAGGAAACAATAAAGATTAGAATGGAAATAAAATAGGAAGATAGGAAAAAAATAGAGAATATCAGTAAAACCAGAAGCTGGTTCCTTGAAAAGAACAACAAAAATTAAGAAAGCAATTAAACAATTCCATTTATAATAGCTTCAAAAATAAAATATTTCAGAATAAATTTAATAGAAGTACAAAAAAGACTTTTATACCGAAAACTACAAAATATTGTTGAAGGAAATTATAGATGACCTAAGTAAATGGAAAGATGGTTCATCTTTGTGAATCAGAAGATTTAATATTGTTAAAATGTCAGTACTCCTAAATTGATTTACAGATTTGATACAGTCCCTATCAAAATACCAGTTGGCTTTTCTGTAGTGATCAACAACCTGTCCCTAAAATTCATATGAAAATGTCAGGGATGTAGAATAGTCAAAACAATCTTGAAAGAGAAGAAAGTTGGAGGACTTATATACTTCCCTACAGTAATCAAGACAGTATGGTATTGGTATAAGGAATAGACATATACATCAATGGAACAATCAAGAAACATACTCTTATATTTTTGGTCACTGTATTTTTTGCAAAAGTGCCAAGGCAACAGGTCAATGGGGAAAATAACAGACTTTTCTCTCTCTCTCTCTCTCTCTCTCTCTCTCTCTCTC
>VBSM01003151.1:3353535-3381478 GCA_008086735.1 Cheirogaleus medius | reverse complement strand
AAAAAAAAAAAAAAACCAGTTAAATTGGCCTGCATAAAAATTAAAAATGTTAGAGCTACAAAGGACACTATCAAGAAAATGAAAAGACCACCCACAGGATGGGAGAATAACTTTGGAAATATTATATTTGATAAAGGATTGGTATCCAAAATATATAGAAACTATTACAACTCACTAATAAAAAGACAACCCAATTAAAAATATATAAAGGATCTGTCTAGAAACATCTTTATAGAATATAAACAAATGACCAATAAGTACATGAAAAGATGTTCAACATCACTAGCCATTAAGGAAATTCAGATCAACCAAAATGAGCTGCTGCTATTTCACACCCACTAGGATGGCTGTAATCAAAAAGATGGACAATAAAAAGTGCCAGTGAGGATGTGGCAAAATTGGAACCCTCATGCATGGCTGGTATAAATGCAAAGTGTTGCAGCTGCTTTGGAAAACAGTCTGGCAGTTCCACAAAACATTAAACACGTACTGCATGACCCAGTAGTTCACAAAACATTAAACAGTTACTGCATGACCCAGTAGTTCCACTACTAAGATTATACCCAAGAAAACTAAAAACATATATCCATATAAAAACTTGTATACACATGTTTATAGCAGCATTATTCACAGTAGCTAAAAAGTGGAAGCAACCTAAATGTCCATCAGCTGATGAATGGGTTAAGTAAAATGTGGCGTATCTGTACAGTGGAATACTGTGTTTCCCCAAAAATAAGACCTACCCATAAAATAAGCCCTAGCAGGATTTCCAAGCACTTGTGCAATATAAGCCCTACCCTGAAAATAAGACCTAGTGATGGGCGTGGCTACGCAGCATATCTGCACAACCCATGCATTTCGTGGCGGAGCCGTAAAGACGACGAGCAGCCCTTCTCATCTGCCCCATGAGAGCTCTATTGCTCGACATGAGAGATTGGGGCCAATGGTTCTAAAGCAAATAGAGTCGCAAGAAATTCAGGATGGAATTCAGGGTGATGATGTTCCAGAAGAAGACGACTTAACTATATTTGAATAAATGTAGATTGTTGTACCGTACTTAAAAAAAATAACACATCCCTTGAAAATAAGCCCTAGGGTGTCTTCTTGAGGAAAAATAAATATAAGACCCTGTCTTATTTTCGGGGAAACATGGTATTATTCAGCTATAGGAAGGAACGAAATACTGATACATGCTACAATATGTATGAACCTTGCAAACATTATATTAAGGGAAAGAAGCCAGATACAAAAGACTACATATTGCATGATTATATTTATATGAAATGCCTAGAATAAGCAAATCTATAGGGACAGAAAGTAAATTAGTGGTTGGATAGAGGTAGGTGGAGGCATAGAAAGTGACTGCTAATAGGTAGCAGGTTTCTTTAGGGATGATGCATATTTTCTAAACAGATTGTGGTGATGGTTACACAACTCTGTGAGTATACTAAAACCACTGAATTGTACACTTTAAATTAATTTGTCATTTTATCTCAACAAAGATGTTTTAAAATGTATCATATGGAGGAAGTATATATGCCCTGTAAAACGGACCATGTTTTTTGGTCCTTATTCCTGACTTAAACATAGCAGACAACATCTGTGGAATGAGCAAGTAAAAAAATAATGAAGTATCCTAATTTGAGTACAGCATTCTCTGTCTTGGTTACTGAAATACTAAACTGATATGGTCAAATATAGAAAACTAAAGCATTTTGCAGGAGCAGAAGCATGGTATATGTGTATGTTTTGAGAAAATGTAAAATACCTAAAAGAAAATTCAAAATGCACCTATAAAGTGACAGACAGTGGACGAATATGACAGAGCATAAAGAAATGAGAAGAAACTATGTAGTTGGAAAAAGAATTCCTATTATGGAAAACCCCTAATTAATCTTTACTAAATGAGTGAATACAAATCTGGTCTGAGAATCGGCTCTTAAAAGGAAGAGCCAGACTCTCTGGAGAAGTATAGAACCAATAAGTAAAATCTGCTTATTTTCTCTCATTCACATAATGGTTCTTTTTTGATTGCCTCTTATGTGAACATTTTGTTTCCTCATCCTCATCTAGCACAGTTAGTTAAGCTGCCTTCTGTCAAGGAGCTTATACTTTTATACTTTTATAAGGTGCTTTAAGACACACACACACGCACAGGGTACAAAATGATGCATGTCATAAGAGAGTGCTGAAGTGCTATAGGAATTTAGACATGCAGTGTTAGGGAGGAGAAGGGTATTCCAGTCAAAAGGAGCACCATAAGAAATCACAGGGCATCCAGTTTGGTATTTGTGAAGGGAATAATGAGAGATAAAGCTAGGGTTAAATTATGTCCCAGCTCTGCTACTTACTAGCTACATTGACATAGTTACTTAACCTCTTCCTGAGCATCCTCTTGAAACAGTGGAGATAGTAGTACCACCTACTTCAGGGTTATTGGGAGGATTAGATGAGACAATACATATTAAGCACGTCCTATACTGTCTGGCACACAGTAAGTGCTCAATAAATGTTTCCTATGTTTTCACATGGAAAAGTTTGAATGCCAAGCTAAGACATATGAGCTTTTATTTTGGGGGAGCAATAAATTTCAAATCGAGGAGTACCATAATCAGAGTAATACTTTTAGGAAAATTAACTTGGCAGTGAGTGATCTGGAGGTGAGAGAAGGGGAGACAGAGACTGGAGGAAGCCATTGCAGTAGTCCAGGAGAGAGCCAACAAGAGAGTCCAATGAGAGTTTGAATTTGACTATTGATAACATATAAAATTACTATATAAAACTGTATAAAAATTGCTAACAGTTTGCTGGTGTTATAACACATATAGGAAACATAGGCGAGAGAGCAGATTTGAAGGGCAAATTGAAAGGTTGGCTCTATACATACTGAGTATGAGATACCAGTGGACCTCCAGGAAGAAATGTGTCAACAGGCAGTTAGAAATTTAGTACTGGAGGTCAGGGCTTGGGAGAAAGTGGGAATTGTTGTCCAGAGGTTGTAGCCAAAAGTTTCTATGAGATTACCAAAGAGAAGAAATACAGGGACAGAAGAGAAGATAGTTAAGGACAAAACCCTGAGAGGTGGGAAAATGAAGAGAAGGCAACTAATATGACTTTAATTGCCTTTCATAAAACTTTGTTGTTGATATCTAGTATTATATCCCTTTCTTTCATACCTGCCAACTTATTGTTTTACTATCTTCCTCGGTACCACAGCTAAATGGACCATCTGTAGTGCCCTTATACATGTTTAAAGATGAATATATTTGTTCTTACATAGCCCCTAAGTCCTTTTGCTTTTCCCCTGAGGCCAACACAACAAGTTGTATTAAGACAGACCAGTTGTATTTCTGAAGGACATGTGGGGCATTATAAGAAGCTAAGGTTTGATTTGTCTTCTCGGAAATTGCAGAGAAATACGGACAGCCTTGAGGTACTATGAGGGGGCTAATAATATGCCTGACTTTCTCATAGAAAATTTGAAAGTTGATTTTTACCTTGAAATTTCTTTGTAATCCAGAGAGAGAGCAGAGAATAGTTAGTTAAAAGGTTAAAATAGGGTTCCCATCCTGCTGCATAATATAAAATTGCCTATGGATTTCTCTGGTGACAGTTATTTTGTTAGTTCCTTCAACCATTAGTGCATATAGCAGCCCAAAATGGAAGGTGATTTGAGGCCATCACCCTTGGCTATCCTGAAGAACAGAGAGAGTGCCGGCTTGTGCCTGAGCCCTGGGAGTTCTTTGGTCACAAAGGGAAATGACTTAAATTGGCCAATTTACTTTCTTTGTTTCTGACTAGGGCCCTGTGTTTTAATTAACTTTTACAAGTGAATAATGGGCAATAGCCACAATCCAGCAGGCTGGCAAAGGAATTGTATGGTGCTGTGCTGCAATATAAAAAGTGTGTATTTAAGTCCTTGATACTGGAAAGTTTTTGTGACACTGTAAAATTAACAAGCTGGCTCTATTCTCCGCATACTCCACTAGGCTTTTTATGACCTTTTAATCTCATTCTTAAATTAGGGGATTTTGTGTGTGTTTTGTTTTCTTCCTTTACTTGCACATTTAGGAAACATCTAACTTGTATTGGTTTGAATCCTATTTTTAGAATTCTTACCAAGGTAAACCTAGTCCTGCTATATCCAGATGCTGGCCCCCTACGCACCTTTCAACTTCACCTCTCCCTTAACACCAGTTGCTAACTCAGCCAATTGCATGAGCAAAGGGGTTTAGGCTTGGGAGTAAAGTTTTATTCCTAACCTGAAATGATCTGTGGGTAACATCTAGAGGCAATTTTAATATGGGAAATTTGAGGTGGGGCTCCATAGGCTAAGAACATAATTAGCCTGTATTGTGATAGCTTACAATTTAATTTCCTCTTCTTGCAGTAAATACAAATGGCTCTTAGGCGAGGAACCTGCGGAGAAACGAAGAAGGCTGCAGAATGAGCTGATAATACCTCCTTTAAATTATTCCATGCCTGGTCCTTACAAGAGGGTAGAGGCAGCTGTTGCCTACCCAGAAGGGGAGAACAGCCATGATAAATCCAGTTCTGAGAGAAGTACACCACCATACCTTTTCCCAGAATACCCAGAAACAAACAAGAGTACAAGTCAGAGTAGGGATGTTCCAGTTCTGTATCCAGGGGCCCAAGACCAACGCCAAGGGTCCTTGCTTCCTGAAGAATTAGAAGATCAGATGCCAAGATTAGTAGCAGAAGAATCTAACAGAGGTAGCACAAACATAAACAAAGAAGAAGTGAACAAGGGACCTTTTGTAGCTATTGTCGGTGTTGCCAAAGGTGTTAAAGATTCAGGAGCTCCCATTCAGCTTATCCCTTTTAACAGAGAGGAGCTTGCTGAAAGACGAAAAGCAGTTGAGTCCTGGAACCCAGGGCCTTATTCTTCTGTGGCCTCTGCTACAGTCCCTGCTGCAGCCATTGGAGAGAAAGGAAGAGGCTATGAAGAGAGTGGAGGTCGTAACACATTGAAGGTGGAGAACCAGAGAGAGCTGGAAGAATTGAAGAGAACCTCAGAAAAATTGGAACGTGTTTTGGCTGAAAAGAATTTGTTGCAGCAAAAGGTTAAGGCAGTAACTTACTGGGGATAAGAGATTATTGTAACCAAGGGACCGGGACATTGGGGCTCTAATGATTTCATGTTATGAGGCCTTTAAACAGTTCATTGAACTATTCCGTGGTGTATTTCAGATGGAATGAACCGTAATAGGCTTCTTTCCCATATTTTGGGATTGAAAAGGCCCATAAGTAAAGGAGTATGTATAGTGGAATCACAGGGTGATTATATTAATATTAGGAAGAGTTTTTGGCAGTCTGTTTAGCTTTCAATAGTGTGTGGGGTCATTGAATTTCTATTTCTTGGCCTGCAGGTGGAGGAGTTAGAACAGGAGAGGAATCACTGGCATTCTGAATTCAAGAAAGTCCAACATGAATTGGTGACCTACAGTACCCAGGAGACGGAAGGCTTGTATTGGAGCAAGAAACACATGGGTTATCGCCAAGCTGAATTCCAGATTCTGAAAGCTGAGCTAGAAAGAACCAAAGAGGAAAAGCAAGAATTAAAAGAGAAACTGAAGGAGACAGAGACACACCTGGAAATGCTGCAGAAGGCTCAGGTCTCCTACCGGACCCCAGAGGGAGATGACCTAGAAAGGTTAATTACTAGGGTTTAGTTATCAGCTTGTGAGTGCTAATGGGAATCATCCCTTAGGACCCCCAGTTACTAGTTACTATTATTTTCTATAATAAACTTGTTGTTGTTCTTACATTGGAAAAAATAAATTGTTTTAAAAAATATTGAGTAGGCTTGGATTTGGATATCAAATGAGAGACTTGTGAAAATATAAGGTAATGTTATATTTGTAATTTATGTTACCGTTAGACAAGGGAGGAAGCCTTAATTCATAGGCCACCAAGGACTGAGTAATTACATTTTAAAAGCTACAGCCAGTCTCCCTGTGCTTGGTGGCATTGTGCTTTCTTCTTTCTTTCCAGCTAATGGAAACATAATTGTTGAGAGATGTAGGCCCAATTTGAAGGGGCTTCATTTTATTCTGTTGGCTAATGACTTCATGTCATCTCTTCTCCTGCCCCCTCACTCCATCATACAGGGCTTTGGCACAGCTTACGCGGCTGCGTATCCACGTCAGCTATCTCCTTACTTCTGTCCTCCCTCACTTGGAGCTTCGAGAGATCGGGTATGACTCAGAACAAGTGGATGGGATCCTGTACACAGTGCTGGAGGCAAATCACATTCTGGACTGAGCACCAGACTCTATAGATTCTTCTGTACCTTTCTCTTCTCTACCTTTCTCCTCTCCTCTTCTCTCTTGTCCTCTTCTCTTCTCTTCTCCCCCTGCACCCCACACCTCTCTCTTTCTCTCTCACCTTTATGCCTTATATAGAGATTCTTCATGTAAATCCTGGCTCTTAACCAGTCTGCTTCTTAACCAGTTTTGGTATGGAGAAAGAGGCCAGTTAAATAGGCTTTCAAGAGTCTAGGAACAGAAAAGCAATAGTCACCAAGCTAGGTGACCCAAAAGCTATAATTTTCATGACCTAGATACTTGGCCTATTTCATATCCTTTCTGAAATGGTTTGTATTCATTTAGGTTAAATCAGTCAGCAAATACTGGGTCCAATGTACCAGGTGTTTTGGGATAAGCCAAGAAGTGTAACTCAGTGGTTTCAGCCTTCAAAGATCTAGCAATCTAGTTGGAAATACAGAACATACACCAAGTTAACTATACACAGAAGTGTCTAATGTTTGCAAATGAGTGGTACAAACATGACAGAGGAGATCTTGGGTCGAGGGGAATTTCAAGGAAGGCATCACACCAGAAATGGGACCTAAATTGAAGTTTAAAGAATGAGCATGACCACACTGTTAAGGAGTGTTCCTTAGGTTAAGACTATGGTTGATGTTTTTTTCTTCTTCCTATCTTCCTGCCTTTTTCAAATTTTCTCTTATAAACTTGTTGTTCTTCTTACATTGGAAAAAATAAATTGTTTTAAAAAATATTGAGTAGGCTTGGATTTGGACATCAAATGAGAGACTTGTGAAAATATAAGGTAATGTTATATTTGTAATTTATGTTACTGTTAGCATTACCTCTGGAAGAACAGCATAAACAAAGGCTCAGGAAAATGTGGAATGTGAAAAATGCATTTGGTAGGAGTGGTGGGGTAATGTAGAGGGAACTAAGGTTTAATCATGACCCACCTACCAGCCACCCCCCTTGGTATTTGCATTTTAATGAGGGATTCTTGGGAAAAAAACTTAAAGGCTCAAATTTTGAAAATATGTATCATAAAACTGTGGAATTTCAGGTATAGTGGAAGTATTTTAGAGCGAGATCGTCTCTCTGATGTTCCTCAGAATACACCTACCTGCCTTTCAGGCTAGGCTAGTGAGAGGTAGACATCATACTATCAGAAATAGTAAAACTTACACTCTTATAAAAGGAGACATTTTATTTATTCATTGCTTTATTATATTTATGTAGCTCATACTCTCCAACGAGTTCAAGGTACTCTTCAAAAGACATTGAACAATGAACATATAAAAATATACCAACAGTAAAAAATAGGAAGCAGGGGAGAAACAATAAAAGGCAGGTGGGATCAAGTAATGGCAAAAGGACTAGCTAGTCCAGAGGAAATGTTTTGGATAGTCATTCTGTTTCTCCTTTGCAGAATTACTCCAGAAGACTTTTCCAAATGTACTTTACCTCTTTTGAAAGGAGGCCCATCATAAATACCCCAGTGAGACTGCAGGAATAAGGGGAGGCCAGAGCCAGGCTTCACCATCAGAATGAGTACTTAACGATATCCCCTACCCCCTTACGCTCCACCTCCCCCAGCTCTAGTTTGTCACATGATTGATTTTCTTGTTAGACATTTGGATTACGATAGTCAAGGCCCCAATTTTCTAAATGTAAATACTACTGAGGGAAGGGGAGCATATTCAGCCGTTCTCTCAGTGATGTTTGTTCATCAGATGGGGGCCATGAGGGTGGGACTATGCACAGAGATGGATAATATGGATGGGAGTCTGGTGGAGGGAAAACTTCAGAGCACTGAAGGTTCAGCCTGCATGAATGAGTGTTGAATGAACAAGGGGGCAGAGTAGAAAGAAGAGGCAGTTAGTCTTTAAAAGGAAAAAGGTGGAAGAAATTTAACTTATCTTTGCTAGTGCTTACTCTCAGCCCATGGTGCTGACCCCACACTGCTTATACAAGCACCAGCTACCTGTGTGAGTCCATTCACTTCAATACCGGAGCTACCTCTTTGTTACCTATTTACTATGAAACCATACCAGCGTGAGGTCTCTTTGACTAGTGTTAAATGCCACTGTGGAGAGTTGAAAAGTGTCTCCCAGCCTTTCCAGAATTTATGATCTATTGTGGAGCAAAAGACATCGAGAAGAAAAAAGCGGGTGTCTCCTCCTAGCTTTCCTGTTAGGTTAACATAATCATAATTCTCCTTTCAAATATCTCTCACATTTGCCTTTTAACTTTCTATTGCCATTATCAACATTTACATCCTTATTACCTCACGCCTTGATCATTTAAATAAAATTATTTAAATTGAACACATAAACTGCCATGTGAGTTGTATTTAACTCATTCTAGTTTTGAGCCCAGGGTCTCGTGAAGCATAAATAACTCATACTTCTCTTTACTTTGGGAGCCGCGTGGTGTGCAGGCAGCTCACACTGCCATGCTGTAGCATACATGTTACATGATAGGTGGCCCCCTGGACAAAACCCTGTAGTTGGTTAATGAAAATCTTACTTGTTGATGTTCTTATTGTTACAATTAATATTGACAATTTAATTGCATATAACTCATAGAAAACAATAAAAAATAAATTTTTCATTAAAGAGGAAGGATCATTTTGTTTTTGAAGTTTTATTCTATTTTCATAATAAAACACAGTGGGCCCAAGGAAAACAAATTTTTTTTCTAGTGTGGCAGTCATTGTGTTAAATTATTTAAATTAAATGGCCTCGTGGCCTCCCTCCCTCCTTTTCTCCCTCCTTAATCCGTCTTAGTCTGTGTCACTAAGTTGTGTCTAACAATTTCATCAGGTTATGCCTCTGCTCAAAGACTTGCTAGTGTTCCCAATTGCCCACCAAATGTGATACAAATTCCTTAGCATGGTGTGCAAAGCCCTTTGTGATCTGGCTTCAACCTCCCTTTCTAGACTCTTTTTGCAACATTCCAAGCACAAGCCACATTCCGTCCAAACTAAACTATTTTTCAGTTTCTGAACACATCTTAAGATTTTCTGTTGGGCATGGTGGCTCATGCCTGTAATCCCAGCACTTTGTGAAGTTGGGGTGGGAGGAGCTGTTGATACCATCCTGGGCAACATAGCGAGACCCCCTGTCTCTACAGAAGATTTAAAGACATATATATTTTTTCTCTTTCACCTTTACCATTTCATTCCCTTTGCCTGGAATGTTTTCCCTCATCATCTTTCCTTTGGTTCAAATGCCAACTTTTTCTGCAAATTCCTCTGATTAACTCAGCTAGACATGATATTTCTCTTTCAACACTTAGGTTTTGTCATTTGTAAGGCTCTTATCACAAACTTCCTTGTACCGTCTTCCCTATTAGAAAGCTCCAGGTTCAGATATGCAACTGCCTACTTGACATTTACACTTACATGTCTCACTAGCATTTCAAATAAAACATGTTAAAAATAAACAGTGACATACCATGGTACTGTCCCTCCCACTCCCCAGTTTTACTTGTCTTAGAAAATGGCACCTCCACCCACCCAGTTGCTTAAGCTAGAAACCTGGAAGTCATCCTTAATTTTCCTTTTCTCTCCCCCATATCCAGGCTGTCAACAAGTCTGTCAGTTCTATCTTCAAAGTATGTCTTGACTCTATTCACTTTTACCACAGCTACCTTAGTCCAAACTGCCATCATCTCCCCTGGATTTTTATAACTCCTAACTGGAGTCCTTGTACTCACTCTTGTTCTCACAATTGCCGTATAACTACAGACAGTGATTTTTTAAAATAATACAATTCAGAATATGTGATACATCTGTTTAAAGCCCTTAAATGACTTCTCTTTGCTCTTAAAATAAAATCCAAACCCCTTACAACGTCCTACAAGACCCTTGCCTCCTTCTACTTTGTCTCATGCGATTCTTCATCATATACCGTTTCACCCCTGGCTCACTGTGGTTTTCCTACTGAAACATGTCAAACTCTTACTTACCTCAGAGCCTTTACCCCCACTGTTGCTGCTCCTGGAACACTTTTTTTTTGTTTGTTTGAGACAGAGTCTCACTCTGTTGTCTGGGCTAGAGTGCAGTGGCATCATCAGAGCTCCCTGCAGCCTCAAACTCCTGGGCTCAAGCAATCCTCCTGCCTCAGCCTCCCAAGTAGCTGGGACTATAGGCACACACCATAGCACCCAGCTAACTTTTCTAATTTTTGTAGAGACCTCGTCTCGCTCTTGCTCGGGCTGGCCTCGAACTCCTGAGCTCAAGTGATCCTCCAGTCTCGGCCTCCCAGAGTGCTAGGATTATAGGCATGAGCCACTGCACCTGGCCGCGGAACACTCTTTACCCATACTGCTCCCTCCCCTGTAGTGCTCCTATCTCTAGTCTTGGCGTGGGTGACTATCCTCATCCTTCAGGTCTTGGTGTAAGTGTCCCTTCCTCAGACAGGCCTTCCCTGGCAGCCTTTTGTCTCTATCTACGCTTTCATTCTATCACTGTTTCCTGTTTTCTTCAATTCATAGCACTTTTCACAATTTATAGTTATATATTTGGTCATTTACTTGCACTTAACAGGTATTTATTGGCTACCTACTATGTGCTATATGAAATACAGTGGTAAATGCAAAACACATGCTCTCTGTCTGCCTCCTTCACTAATAAGTTCCATGAGGGGGAAGGGTGATGCCTGTTTTTGCCAACTACTGTATTCTATAGCTTATCATAGTACCTGGGATATAGTAAGTATTCAACAAATGATTGTTAATAAATAAGTAAATGATAGGAACTATGTTTTGTTCATATCTTCATCTGCCTCTGGAGCCTAAAACACTGCCTTGTTCCTAGAAGTGGTTGGATAAATACAGTATGAATCAGGGATATAAGAATCCTGGACATTAAACTTGTAAAATAAAAGACTGAGACAGTAAGTGCTACAGGTTATAAAGGGCCATCCTTGTGAACTGGAGTGGCCTAGTGTTTCTCTTTAGCTGATCTTTTGATATGAATAGTTAAAAAAGGCTACCAAAGGAGAAAGGGAATATGGCCATTCCTTACTACACACATTCTGAATATTATCAAAAGGAGGCTCCCTAGCGTGCATTGTTTGTAGAGGTGGGGTCTCGCTGTGTTTTCCAGGCTGGTCTCAAACTCCTGGCTTCAAGCGATCCTCCCACCTTTTCCTCCCAAAGTGTTGGGATTATGGGCATGAGCCACATGCAGTTTTTAAATACTGAGAATGACAAAATATAACCAGGAGAAGGCTGTAGAGACCAGATTTTGAGAGTGAAAACTTAAAGGAGAAAAAATTCTGAGAAGTCTTCTGTTCATTTTTTTTTGAGAGTGTTGATAGTTTATGTCAAGAAAAGAATGAGGAGCTATCCACAAGCAAAGGACACACAAAACAAGTCTCAAAGAAACAAGTTCTGGGCATGTGTTAAGAGGTCAGTACATGCTTGTCGGATGAACGAATGGGCACCTGCCAGAGGACTAGGCCAGAAACCTTGTGGCCCTAGGGGACAGGAAGATTTGCTTGTCCAGGTTCAGTGATTGCAAATCATCTGAGCTAAAAATTTATAGGCAGAGGCTTAATTAGCAAGCTCTTAGTTCTCACATGCAATCTCCAGGTAGAATTCTTTAGGATTCTGTACTATGAATTAAAACCCCTTTCTGTAGTATTTTATTAGGAGTGAAACATGGGAGTCTACTCAGGAGTGCTGGTGTGTGCTCAGGCTAAGTCAAGTGTAATTTTCCCAAAAGAATGACTTATGCTTCATGACAAGGACATCCCTAACTCATGACATATTAAGCAGAGAGAATATTCAGGAACTACTTTCCAAATCAAAATTTAAGGCACATGTTTGGATTAATTAAATAAATAATTGAAAAAAGAGCTGAATCAGTCTTGTGTATGTGAAAGCTTTAGTCATCGAAACATAAATAGCATTCATTTTCTAATGAAAAATAAAATCTGCAGAAGAAATTTTATTTATTTATTTTGAGACAGAGTCTCACTCTGTTGCCCAGGCTAGAGTGCTGTGGCAATCCTTCTGCCTCAGCCCCCCAAGTAGCTGGGACTACAGGCATGTGCCACCATGCCGGGCTAATTTTTTCTATATATTTTTAGTTGGCCAATTAATTTCTTTCTATTTTTAGTAGAGACGGGGTCTCGCTCTTGCTCAGGCTGGTTTCGAACTCCTGGCCTTGAGCGATCCTCCCGCCTCGGCCTCCCAGAGTGCTAGGATTACAGGCATGAGCCACCGTGCCCAACCTGAAGAAATTTATTTTGTTACTCACCTCCATCTCTAAGCCCAAAGTTTTGATGTTCATCACCAGAAATCCCCAACCCACTTTTAGATAAAATAGTGGAAATGTTTTGAATACTTTCTACATACCAAACACTTTCTATAAATCTGCCCATTGTGTGGTCAGGGGCAGGCAAGATGACTTTAGGCAGGGGCTCAGGAAAGTGTTCCCAGAAGGTTTGGTCTTCCAGATAGGCCCTGGAAACTGGAAGGATTGGAAAGGTGGAGTTGTGTGGGTAGGGTTTTCCAGGTAAGCAAAGTCACATAAGTGAGTAGGGGCAAATACAGGAACACCCAAGAGTAAATTATCCAATTTGGAGCATAAGGAACAGAATGGAGCCTATACTAAATTTGCTTAACAGTAGAAAAGTGGCTATTGAAATCTCCCCAATGGTGCCTGAATTTGAGACATTAACCCCACCCAGTCTGTAGTTGCCTTAGACTGGGCTTTTTTTCTCTAGCAATGGGACCTGGTTAATCATGGTTCTCTTCCACCCCAGATTTCCACAGATCTGGATGAAGGTAAAAGAGCCATCCCTTTCCTCTCCAGCGTCTCAAGTCTGCTTTTCCCCTGGCTTCTGTTAGCAGAATCTTACGAGTGGGAGCCTATCTGAGGTCTTCAAGGTATTTAGACATTTGGGAAGAATCTTGAGACGTTTTGGCCTGGGAAAGACTATCCCTTGCTAATATAGATTCAAATCTGTTATATAAAATACACTTTGTTGTATGCCCCCATCCTTCAAAGACACATATTTTGGTGTGACTTTGACCCTACCCTTTAGGTCACCAATATACTTAGGTAATAACAGTTAATCATTTGTTAGGACCTACTATACACCATGACCACACTTGAGAGGCAGGTGTCATCCTCATTTTATAGATGAGAAAACTAAAGTGTAGAGAATTGAAGTGGCTTTCCCAAGGCCACCCAGCTAGAGAGTACGGAGGCAAAATCCAAACCCAGATGTGTCCAACTCCAGAGGCCAAGCTCTCTGCCCATTACACTGTATTGCCTGTCTTGAAAATTATTAGTCTCATCTTCTTCCTTTTGATGGGAAAATGCTAAAACTAGCCCACATTAATAGGAATTTCCAAGGAAGAAAGTTCCACGAACCCACACAATGTTTAACTGCCCTCATGATCAGGAAATTGTTCACTTATATAACAAATATCCCTCCAAAGAACATGGAAATTCATTTCCTCTTGACTGGGTTTTTCACTCAGGGCTGTTGCTTGGCAGCTTTCCTGATAACAAAACAGTCATCAAGATCCTATTCTTACACTCCAGGAGGTCTTGGACTTGTTGTCCTCTGCCCATGGGTGTTCGTTCTCACTGGCTGCCTTGACTCCTCCCTCCCCAGACAGTGCTGAGTTGGACAAGTCTCTTGGGGAAAAAGTGACACTTGAGAACATATTGGTTTATTATTACACACAGAGGAGTAAAATTAACCATATGGTGCCTCTGGAATTGCTAAGAGGAAGATGGCACACCTTTCTCATCCTGTCTGCCTTTTTCTTGATTTCTACCTCATCTCCATTTTTGAATCATTTAGTTGAAGACTATGTTATTCAGGGAAGTCCTCTGATCCCCTACATTCCCGAGTCCATTTTCTCTGAATTATTGTTCTATTTTTTAAAGCCATTGGATTCCTCTTCTGGCTCCTTTTAGGGCTAAACTGAGAAACTGGGGCAAATTCTGGTGTTAATATCTGACTGTGGCTGAATGTGTTTCTCTTCCCAGAAAACATACTTGCTTTTAAATCAAGGCATTCCATGCCTTTAAACCAAGGGAGTAGGATCTTCACAATAGCATCAGATATCCCTTATGGGGATGCTGATCCATCCTCTTGCGTCCCATTGGGTAATTCCGGAAATAAATTCAGGTGAAGAGGCTGCAAAGAGCATATTCTCTTTGTACCTTTGGTGTAACTGGCCTTTCTCCCCCACAGAACTTTGTCAAATATTAGACTTTGAAAGTACTGTTGGAGCAACCACTCAAATGCTGGGTTGCCTGCCACACTACTCATTTGGCAGCTCATTCCACATCCCATTATACTCCCTACTATCTTTTTAAAAGCATGTGAGCATTCTCAGTGTTATCTCCACAAAGTCATGAGTATTTGCAAACAAAGTTCTTCAAAGTCACCAGAAGGTGGCTACCTTTCTGGAAGAATGGGACTTCAGGGAGGACAGGAAAGCAGCAGCTCCCTCCTAAAAGGGACCTGATGATGTGCCTTTACAAGGTGGCTTCCTGCTTGTCTTCTGGAGCAATGAGGCCTGGAGCAGGGAATTGTAGGTGAGAGTTAACTAGGAATCCCTGAGCTGCAATTCCCAGGAAAGTGGTGGGTTGTGGGTGGGAAGAGGTGGTCAGATTACAGCCTCTATCACTGTGTCTGATAACAGCCTGTTAATATTTTATCAGTGATCACATCGCAGCATATAGTGAGCCACCTCTTAGGGCAGAAGAGAGAGATAACCTGCTGGACTTCCTGTTTGAGGTTCTTTTCCCTCTTGAGATAACAGAATTTCTCATCAAAGCCAGGAACCGCTTGGGCAAGGAGACCAATCTGGGTCAAAGCCAGTCTTCAGCCAGCTGAGGAGCACATGTGCTTCCCAGCCTGGGGCCTTTGTGTCCCGGAGTGGGCAGCTGCAGGCACGAAAGAATCCCTTGTACAAGGACCCAAGGCTGAGTGGGAGGGAACAGTTGACCCTGCAAGGCCTCATTTGCTTTCCTTTTAGCACTAGGCCCTACTCTCCCCTCTCCTTCTCCCACGCCTATGATTCTCCTCCAGGCCAGAGCCAGGAGGCCCCCGGCTACCTGGATGGGCACTGCCTCTGCTGCCCTCAGTGAGTTCTGGAGACCTGTCCAAGGGAAGGAGATGTGGGAGGAGAGACTGAGCCCCAGTGTCACTCTCTGTCTTAGAGCCACTTAGAGGTCCTGTAAGGCAAACTCAAAAGGATTCTGGGTTAGATGTGCAGTATATCCCTCTTACCTCCTTAGTACTGCCCTCCACCCTATTTCTCAGTTTCCCATAGTCCTTCAGCTTCAGAAGGCAGTTTCTTTCAATCATCCTTCCCCTAGAAGCTCAATTAGTGCTAGGCCCTCATTTCATATGGATTGGAACTTAAGGGGACTTACACTCTTTTCTTTAGCCTCTGACACCCCTATCTTAACGTCACTTTTCCCTTCTCTCTCACAGGACAGTTCATATTCTGCCTTGTACCACAGTTAGGTGTGCATGTCTTATCTCCCCTAGATCAGCTGTCAACTCCTACAAGGTACAGACTTTACCTTGTTCACTCTTGTCACCCTCAAAGCCCTTAGCAATGTTGCCTGACACAGAGTAAGAGTTCAGTTAGTATGGGCTGGTTGGCTGGCAGGTGGCTATTTGAATGGTAGTTTCACTGGCTGGATGAAGGTCTCTTGGAAACTTGGAACTTGCTTTTCCACTAAGAAGCCAGTTTCAGTCTTTCCGCCCCCACACCTAGCAGTGGGTTACCAGGGCTCCAGGGGGTAAAAAACATGAGTCACATTATTATCAGAGGAACGAGGGAGGGCAGAAACATCTCTCCTTGTGCAAGGGTCGGAGCCATGAGGCTGGGGCGCAAACACAATGGCCTTCACTATCCCCTAGGTCTATGGCTAATCTAAATTACTTTATGAGGGAAGGTAATGGGGCAAGCTGAAAGGTATTCACCTTGGACCCAGGCAGGACTCAGGAAGATTTCTAGGAAACTAGAGCAAACCTTTTCTTGCTCAACCAGCCGAAGGGAATAGTTGCTCTTTGTCAGGTGTTCCCTGGTTTTTCTAGTTGAGGATAATCTTCTAACTCCTTCCCTTGAAACTTCCCAGATTAACAAAAGTAGGAGGATCCCCCAGGCCAGCCTCATCCTAAGAGGAAGGGAAGCTCTGTGCCCTGTTTTTCTCAAAGGCCCTCATATTCCAGTGGCAGACAGGGACACAGAGGCTGTAGGAGTATGAAGAGCAACGGGCCCTCGTATATCTTCTGAGACTGGAATCCTGGACCCAGATCGTTGTGGGAAGAGTTTCCAAGCTTATGCTCAGACTCTGACACTCTGACTTGGAGGATTTTACTAACTACTCTGGGCCTCCATTTTGTCCCCTGTAAAAGACCTGCTTCACTGGGGTATTTGGAAGATACAGTGAAATTGGTGGATCTGAAAGTGCTTTGGCTGCCAGGTGGTGGTCATCAGAGCCCACACTAGACTGCTGCCCACTCATCACAGCAGAGTCAGCAAGGCAACCCTGTCTTCCAACCTCCAGTGGCTCCCAGTCAAGGGCTCCGGGATTCCTGGTGTCAGACCAGAGACATGACCTCTTGTTAAGTTTCTTTCCAGAGAGCCCTCTCTCAATCCTTATTCCCACCTGCTGCCATTCCCTCTAAATTGGCTTGAATGCTGAGGTTCTAGCGTCTTTACCAAGGAAAGCCCACTTCAGAAGTTCAAGGGTAGTGTCTGATTTAATAAGTTCCTATGTGCTGAGACCCTCTAGGTGCAGGGCCTGGTTAAGCTGAATCTTGCAGGGCCCCATTATTGTCACTGTTGCCACAGTTAACACCCTTATTAACGAGGATTTGTTAATTCCCAATGAGAGCCATGAGGCTGGGGCACAAACACAATGGCCTTCACTATTTCCTAGGTCTATGGCTAATCTAAATTATTTTATGAGAGAAGGTAATGGGGTGAGCTGAAAGATGTTTACCTTGGACCCCGGCAGGACTCAGGAACATTTCTAGGAAACTAGAGCAAAGCTTTTCTTGGTCAATCAGCCGAAGGGAATAGTTAGAACAGGGCCAAATCATTGGCCTTCTAAACTCCCACACCCCCAGAGTTAGGAGAATTTGAACTGAGGTATTATGTCTTAATCAAATGTAAGCCTGGCATCCCCCTGGTAAGGCAGCTAACTGGGCCCACGCTGGCCAGCATGGCAGGAGGGGCGGTTCCAGGTGGTGCACTTGATGAATTGGTCCTGCTCTCCCAGATCACCCTCACGGAAGACCAGGAGAGCCTGCGCCCCTCACTGTTACCTGGCTGGTCCTAGTTATTTTCCCTGTGCAGCTTTGGGACCTCTGGAAGGCTCTTCCTATTGGCCGTGAGTAATATTGAATCAGCAGAGTCTTACTTTGGGAGTCAGGAGACTGGGGTTCTAACACCAGCTGTGTGGCCCTGGACAGATTTCTTCACTTGTGTGGGCTTTAGTTCCCCTATCTGCCCAATGGACATGATCAGAACTCGTTCACCTTCCTCATAGTAGTGGTTCAGAGAAAGAAAAGAATACATACATAATCATTTAGCAAATAAATGAAGTAATTGTTTTGAAAAGAGAAGAGCCCTGGTTAAGATGAAGAGGTAGAGTTTTGTGGGGAGGGGAGTTGTCATGCTTTCTAACTGTTTCCATTAAAGTCTAGAATTTTCTATGCATCCTGTGGGGAGAAAGGCCAGCTTCCACCCTCCCCTCCCCTTAGCCCAAATCCCTCCAATCACACCTGCCTTGTCTGGGCCCCTTTTAATCAACAAAACAGACTCAATCAACAAGTGTTTATTGATCTCCTACTGTGTGCCCAGCACTGTTACAGATAGTCTAGGGGATACAGAGAGGTCTAAGATGTGGTCCCTGCCCTCCAAGAGTTTACAGTGTACTTGTGAGATCAGACACACACATGAAAAAATAACTATCAATCAAAAATTGTGAATGATAAGCATCAAGAAGGGATTTATACATTGAAAGTTGGAGGAGGGAGGGGGAGGAGAGGAATGGAGTGGTCAGAGAAGGCCCATTGAAGGAAGTGACACCGAGCAAGTTCTCCAAGTATGAGGAGGACTGTGCTAAGGGGAGAGGGCCTTCCAGGTTGGGAGAACAGCTGGAACATAAGCATGAAGGTGGAAACGTGAAAAGCACGTTAGAGACAATGAATGGGCCCCTTCTGCTGGCACTGAGGTTTGGGGAGGGATACTGGAGTTTTTTAGGAGCTGGTCATGCCTAGGCTGGTGAGGGAAAATGTCTTTGGCTTATGACACCCACTCCCACTTCAGGGGAAATGGAGCATTTTCAGACCTTAGAGGTGGCACTGTCTGCCTGGGAACTGTTCCCTAATCTCCCACCTCAACTGCAATCCCAGCTCAGCCATCACTTGGACCATGGTCATAGCACCTTGGGCAGGGATGTGCCACGCTGGAGCCTTTGGTTGCCCTCTGGCATTTCTGGAATATCTTCTGATGGAGGTGGGGAGAACAGGCCAGGCCTACCGGGTGCTGTGGTCTCCCAGAGACTCTGTAGTACTCTGTGGGTAGCCCCCAGGGGCCTGACCTCAGCCTTTGGGGCTGAGTTTTCATTCAGCCTGAAGACTCTCTGGGGGGCTGCCTCTCTCTAACACAGTAGAAACACCCACTGGGGCCACCACAGATGTCCACCCAGCTTCTTAGATACCAAAGTTCTTATTCTTCCTTGGCCAGCATTGGGGAGTGGTATCTTCCTCAGTACCGCACACTTCCATGCCGTCATCCCCCAGCCAAGGACTATCACTAGAAAAACTGGCTCACTGTTCTTAAGGCAACCATTGTCCAAGGCCCTTAGCCTTGTGGAGGAGGCCAGGAGGCAGGTCAGGTGCCCCAGAGGAAGGCAGGGGCCTTAGCAGAAGTTGGGGCCGCAGCTTCTGAGGCAGTTTCTCAGGGGAGTCAAAGTCTGCCACCGCCCGAGCTTTCCACCAGATCTTCTTTCCTCGTGCGTTCCTCAAGCCGCAGGCTCCGTCCCTGGCCCACAAACGTGAGGAAATTCTGGGAAGTGCCCTGGGAAATGGTTCTAGTCTCTTTTTGGTCCCAAGCTGCCTACCCATCCTCTCATCCTGCACCCAGTTGCTTTCTGTTCCCTGGATACCGTGGGATGGTTTTATTTCAGTTCATGCACAAACCAGTCTGGACACTGTGGAGTCATAACAAGAGTGGGATGGAGGTTCCATGGGCCCATTACTGACCAATCAGTTTCTTTGAAGGGAGGCTTGAGAAGGAGGTTCGAGCCATGCCCATAAAGGCCACCACTTCTCCCCCCCATCCCCCAGCAACAAGCTAAGAGCAACCTCAGCCAGAGGGAGAGGATCTTTCTTTGATCAGAGAGAATAAGTCCCCGGTATGTGATTAGTGGGTTTGGGGATGGTTTCCCAGGTAAACCAAAGGGCAGAAGGGAGCCTCTGGGGCCTGGCTAAAGGTAGGGGCTGCAGTTTCAAGTTTAGGGTTGGGGACTCAGGGCAGGGGGAGGGCAAGGTGAGGGAAACAGAAAGTCTGGTTTGGCGAGCATCCTGCAGGCAATTCAACCTGCACGCTGTCACACTAGCTCCCATTTCTGCCTTTGCTCAATCCAGTGGCCAAAATCAGTCTATCCTCGGCAGCACCTTCTGACATGATCCAGTGGCAGTGTCCCTCACCTGTGGTCCCAGGGGCCTGTCCACTGGTTTCCACAAACCCAGCCACCCCCAGCTCTGGCCCCTGGTTCTTCACACATACCCAGTCAGACTGTAGGAGTTGAATTCACTCTTGGCTTTGGGAGGCTGACCAGGCCTGGGAGAGCTCCTAGTGGCAAGAGGCTGGGCTTGGTAGGCATCATAGTAGTTGGAGCGATTTCTCTGGGTTGGGCAGGAAAAGCAGAGGATGATTCCAGCCACCAAGGAGAACAGGGAAGAAATAATGCCCAAGTAAAGAGCCTCTCCGATCTCAAATTTCATGCTGTCAGGCACCAGCGGTGAGTAGAAGTCCCGCAGGATCCCATGAAGATTCCAGGCAACAGGAATGAAGCCCAGGAGACCTCCAAGGATGAAAAAGACTCCGCCCACCACCGCCACTCTGTCTTTGGCTCGAGATTCCTGGCAGAAGACTGTGCACCTCATGCCCACCACAGAGATAATGCAGGCCAGCGAGGAGATTGCACTGGATGTCACCATCATGGCCTGGGCAGCCTGGATATCAGCGGGCAGACCTAGAAGGGTGCTGTAGATATCACACTGGGTGATGCCTGTGCTGTGGGTGGCACACTCCATCCAGAGGCCCTTGGAAAAGCCGACTGCCGTCACAATGCTGGCACCAACATAAGAACTCGTTCGCCAACTGGGGAGCAACATGGCAACCAGTGTGCCCAATAGCCCCAGAAGGCCTAGGATGTAGCCGACAAGTTGGAGGCCAAGAGAGGCCATGGCAGACCTCTCAGTAGAAGCGTCTTCAGGGCCCACTCCCTCTTCTTCTGGCTGCAGTTCTTGCTCCTCAGATCCCAGCTTCTAATCCCTCATTTCAGAGTAACTCTGCCAAGCTGACTTCTCTCCTCCTTACAAGTGTCTGTGGGTGGCCACAAGCAGGCTCAAGAAGGCATCTAGAAGACCTAAAAAAAATCCATAAACCAGATTAAATATTGACCAGAAGCTTATGAGAAACCAGAAAATGCTGGATGCCTTTTGACCTTTGTTATCTTTAGAAATAACACACGAGAAAGGGGGAAAAAAAAAAAAACTTTGAAAGTGGAGCCAAAATGTCATCGCCTCCTGCGTAGGCACATGCCTTATGTTGGCAGCTAGACAAAGCCAAGGGCTAGACAGGTGGCTACTTTCCAGGAAGGTGGTGATGGCAGTGGCGGTTGTGGTGGCTGTGTTAACTCAACTGCTAGTGTCTAAGGCCTTCCGCGTAACACATTGCCAAGGAACAGTGCCACAGGGCCCCTCAATTGCAGACTGAGGCCATACTCCAGGGGACTGGATCAGGAGGAACAGGCCCTAGAATATAGCCTTGAACTCCAGCTTGTCAGAGGCCTCTTGAATCTCCAAGGGCCTAGAGAGTAGTGCCCATGGTGAAAATCTACTCCAGGGCACACTGGAGTAGGTAGGTAAAAAAGCATTCTGTTCACACTCTGAGAGTTCAGTTCCTCCAAGCCCTGCCCAAATCCCCCTCTGCAGGCTAGCCTAAGACCTCCCGCATGTATAACACACCCAGACATTTCCTATCTGGTCTCTTAATAGATGCCCCCATCCATCATCAGTCTCTCAAATGATGCCAGAGTACTCCAGAGCAAAAACGTTGTTCCAGGGCCTGGAGGGAGCCCTGAAATTCCCTGAGCTATGTATAAAGGGCACTAGGGCAGACAGGAGGAAGGGAGGCTGCTCTAGAATAGAGGGCTTTGTATGAGGCAGGCATCTGAGCCAATCCTTTGGAATCTCAGAGCTGTACAGGATTTTGCAGTGTTCAGGGAGCCCCCACTCTTGCCAAGGTTCATGACACTACGGGTCAAGGGCACACCCTTCTCCCCATCCTCTACAAGACGCTCCAACCCACTAATTTTTCAACCCACCACAATCTGGCTATTCCATTTTAGCCTTCTTCAAGATTTCTCTTTCTCTACTCCTCTCTTACATGTGAGTATTCCTCAGAAGTCCATCTTTTTCTGTCCCTGAGCAAACTCATCTGCCCCCATGACCTAATATACTACCCATCCATCCACTGGCTCTTCCAAATCTGAATTTCCAACATAGACCCTCCTAAGCTTCCAAGACTGGCAGAGCAATCACCTAGTCAAAATGTCCACATGGAAATCTCATAGGCACCTTGAATTTGACATGTCCAAAAAATACTTACTCATCACCTCACCTATTGCACCTCTCCCAAAATGGTTCTTCCTTGGGTTCCCTGCGGTCACTGAATGATGCCTCTATCCATCCCCTTGTGCTGGACCAAAATCCAGGAAGTGATCCTTGACACCTTTCTTGCACTTATGCCCACATCCTACAATCGCTGTGTCCCACCAGTTCTACCTATTGAGTCTATCTTGAATCCATGGCTCTCCGTCTCCACTGCTACTTCCCTAGTTCAAGGTTTCATCATTCTCTCTCACCTGAACTATAGCAACAGCTTCCTAACTGGTCTTCTAATCTTGCCTCCTCCACACTGTCATCAAGGTAATCTTTCAACACATTAATCTGATCAAGTCACTACTGTACATAAAACATTCCAATGGCTTCTCTTCAGGTAAAGGATAAAGTCCAAACTTGCCTGTACTCCATGACCTCTCAAGCTTAGTCTCTTGCCATTCCCCTCCTTGTACTCTATACTCTTGCTGAACTAATTTATTTTCAGTTCTTCAATCATGTCATGTGGTCTTTTGCTCCCAAATGTGAGCACAGATTGCTCTATGTGGAATGCCCTGCATTGTTTTTCCTTTGTTTAGTGCCTTCTCATCCTTTAGGACTCAGCTCAGATGTCTTTTATTCTAGCCTGGGTCAAGTGATCCTCCTCTATGTTCTTCCAGTATCTCGTGTTTACTTATTTCCATCACAGTATTAATAACAACAATAATAGTAACACATATAGTGTTTCTTATGTGACCATTATAAGCACTTTACACATTTTAATTCATTTAATCATCACGACAAGTCTTTTGTGGTAGGTACTAATAATCTTTATTGTACAGATGAGGAAACTGAGGTAGAGAGAGTAATTTTTGCACTATATTTCAATTTCCTGTTTAAACCCTTATTCTGCCCCATTGGTCTGTGAGCTACATGAGTGCAGGTACTATAACTTATTTATCTCTGTATCTCACGTTCCTTGCACAGTGCTTTACCCAGAGCAGGAGTTCAAAAAATGTCTTCTTAATGAATGAATAAAAGTGGCAAAGAAACTGGAGACCATTCTCCTAAGTGAAGTATTTCAAGAGTGGAAAAACGAGCACCACATGTTCTATTAAACTGAAACTAACTGATGAGCACACACATGTGCACAGAGGGAAGTAAAACTCAGTGGAAATCAAGCAGGGGGGAGAGGGGAGGAGGGAAGGGGCAAAACCTACCTGGTGGGTGCGATGAACACTGGTTGGGTGAAAGAAGATTGAAAGAGGGACAGGGGATCAGAGGAAGAAGGAGAGAGAGAGAGAGAGAGAGAGAGAGAGAGAATGTGTGTGCAAGTGCAAGAAGAGTTACACCATTATATATACTGGGCAGCACTTAGATGACACTTACACTGAAGTGTCATTGACTCATTTAGAAAGTCCTTATCTGGTAGTCATGTAGAGCCCCTCAGAACCTCTTTACCACTTTTATTCATTGATTAAGAAGATTATATTTTTTTGAGACAGAGTCTCACTCTGTTGCCCGGGCTAGAGTGCCGTGGCGTCAGCCTAGTTCAGAGCAACCTCAAACTCCTGGCTTCAATCAATCCTCCTGCCTCAGCCTCCCAAGTAGCTGGGACTACAGGCATGTGCCACCATGCCTGGCTAATTTTTTTCTATATATATTTTTAGTTGTCCAGCTAATTTCTTTCTATTTTTAGTAGAGACGGGATCTCGCTCTTGCTCAGGCTGGTCTCGAACTCCTGACCTCGAACGATCCTCCCGCCTTGTCCTCCCAGAGTGCTAGGATTATAGGCGTGAGCCACTGTGCCCAGCCCTAAGAAGACATTTTTTGAACTCCTGCTTTGGGTAGAGAACTGTGCAAGGCACAAGACCTTTGTCTCTTCAATCAAATTATAAACAATTTGAGGGTGAAAAAACTTATATTAAACTTCTATTGCACCTCCTCAGCATTGGGCACATGGTTGATAATAGCATTCATCAGAGTTGGATATGACAATGCCAAAGCCGGTGCAAAGTAGTGCAGAGCAGGAGCCAATAAACATTTGATGACAGGTGAGGCGGGAGATCTAGTTTGAATCTCAGCTCTGTCACTTATCAGCTGTGACACTGAGCAAGTCTTCTCGCTGCATTGGTTTTCTTATTGCTAACCTGGGCACAGTTGTACCTATCCTGATAGCGACTGAGAAGCCCAATGAGGCCTTCAGTGCTGCTTGGCAATCCTTCTCCTTCCCCTGGGAAGCATCCTCCTGATGACTACTTCAAATATTTACCATTCTTTTTGAGCTCCCTACCCTATCTCCTCCCTGCGCAGCTATTAGCTTATCTTGATCATTCTCTTTGCAGCCAAGATTCTTAAACAGCCATTAATATTAATGTCTCTACTTCTTCTCCCTTCCACTCACTGCTCAGCCCTCTGCAATCTGGCTTCTGTCGTTAGCTCTTGACAGAAAATGTTCTCACCAAAGTTATCCGCTATTTCCTTGTTTCAAAATCCAATGGTCATATCTGTCATCTCACATTGTCCTTCTCCTTCCTAAAACTGTCTTCTCCCTTGTTTTCTGTAACACCATTCTGTTTTCCTCACCTTTCAAAATGAGTCTTTTAGGTTTGCTTTATAAGTTCCTCTTCTTCTGCCCACTGTTTAAATCTGACTATTCCTGCTCTCTTACGGTTTCACCTAGACTTATAGACTACTGTTTTATTCTTAACATTCTCCATGGGTGATCTCATCCACTCTGTCTCTATGCCAGTGACTCCTAAATTTATACCTCTGCCATACATCTCTCTCCTGAACTCTATTTATGTACAGTCAGCTGCATTTGGAATGCCCCCACCTGAATGTTTTAATGACACCTCAAATTAAACATTTGGAAAGCTGAAATCATCTACCCTCTTCTCTCTCCACCCTCAAACTATTCCTCATCCAATGTCCCCTATCTCAAGAGGGCCATCACCCATCTAATAACCCAAGTTAGTCATCCTGGATTCCTCACCTACTGTTGACATATAATTAATTATGAAGTCCCATCAGATCTACCTTCAAAATATATCATGAATCCATCCACTTCTTTTTATCTCTACTGTACAAACCTTAGTTCAAACCATGCAACCATCATCTCTTGTCTGTTTGGAAATCACATAAGCACCTCAAATTGGTCTTTTTAATTCCACTTCTGCCCCACTTCTTCAATCAATTATCCATCCAATAGTCAAGGGTCTTTTCTAAAGTGGAAATCATATCATGACTAGCACCTCACCCTTTGCTATGCTTTAAAAACTTCAGGAGCTCTTAAGTGCTTTCAGGATGAAGTTCAAACTCCCCAGCCCAGGAAACCAGTAGAGCCTTCCATTGTCTGACCCCTGCCTTTCTTTGCAGCCTCATCTCTCACCATTAACCTCCAGCCTCATGCTTTATGCTTCTGTACAAACACACATACACACACACACACACACACATGATGCAGCCATACTTAAGCACTTGAATTTCTCTGAATTTGCCTTTCTCTCTGTCTCTAAGCCCTTACACATGCTATTCCACCATCCACCATTCGCTTGGATAATTGCTAGTCATTCAACTCATCCTCTCCTTGCAACCGTCCTTGGGCCCTCCCCACTTCCCACCCAGGCTGGGTCAAATATGGTTCCTTTGTCCCTCCTATCTGTATCTGGGCTTCCAGTGAGAGTGGGTGAGATACCTTGAGGTTTTCAAGGGGAAGACCTACTGCCTCCCAGAGAAGCGCAGCTCCTGCTTCAGCCTTCCTGGGATGGTAGCAGAAGAGCCAAGCTTAAGTTTCTTAAGGAAATCAACAGTGTCTCCAAGAGGTGAGTCTCTCCACAGAGCCAGTCCTGACTCAGAAGGAGTAAGTAGGAAAGTATTTTGGGGCAGTGGGAGGGCAGGGTCAAGAAAATGCCATCACTGAGGCTTGAAATCTCTAGAGAATCTCACTTGGCATAACTGGAAAGGAATAACAACTTGTTCTTACAAGCTGTTGGAGCTTATTCGAATGGCAGAAATGGCCCCATGGGTGTTAGCTTTCAGCCAAGGTCAGGAAGATGGATAGACAGATGGTTGGATGGTAAGCCAGGCTAGATTCAGCCAGGATTTTGTTTGATGAGCAGTTGAGGTGAGGACAGACAGGGTTTAGATGAAGGGTCCTGGCCTGAGTTGTGCCTGGAAACTGGTTGAGGAAGTCCCCTAACTTCTCTAGGCCCCACTTTGCTCATCTCCAAAGTTTTGAATCTCAAGCAAGGTAATGGGGACAGGAAACCACTTTGACAAATACAGAAGACTGAAGAGCTGTTATTACAAGCAGGCAGCTTTAAAAGAAACTTCTTTTTGAGGGATCCTCCTAGAAGCCAAGCTCTGGCTGCTCTGAAGGTACAGAAAACTCTAGGCTTTGCCAGCTGAATTTGTCTTTTGGGCATGGGGCCAACAAACCTTCTTGCCCAGGGCCCCGGCAAGAAGGTTTCATTTAGGATACTTACCTAATCTTTCTTAGAGAAGGGATTGGAGCTGTAGGAGAGGATTAGGAAGGTCAAGATTGACAGCCACTCCTGACTTAACCCCTTCCTGCCTGGGCACTTGCTCTGCTACTCTCCACGTCCCTTGCTCTAAGAATCTTGTGCATGGTAACCCTTCTTTGGAGTACCCCCCCATAAGACTACATGGGACAGGACATTTAGGGTTATCAGGCTCAAGGAAGGTCCTAATGTGGCTTCCAGAGAGTGGTGGGGGCCACCACAATCCTCTTCTGTCAGTCAGCCTCATTTCTCCATTCCTTGATCTCACTGCGCCTCAGAGGACTCTGAGACACTTACCCTCTTCTCTGAACTTCACCCCCAGCTGCCAGAGGCCTGAGTAGCTGGCAAAGCCATTTCCTTGAGGCCCTACTTTCTGGAAAGTTTGTCCTTGGAGCAGTTTACCTTTCCTTCTACATCAGTTGATTGATGACAACTCAGGGAATTGCAACTGGATTGAGAGATTTTCTAATAGTTTTTAAAAGTTTATTTTTGTCCTGATCATCAAGCTAAAACATTCTCACTTTAGAACACTGGAAAACACAGAAAGGCAGAATTTGGAAAACAAAAATCACCTACAATCTGCCCTCCCAGAAGTGCTGTGAGTATGGAGTTCCAACTCCATTTTCAAGCTGGGCACTTGAAGAGAATAATGCCCCAGCCCGAAGCAGGAATTTCTAATGACAGACTTTCAGGGTGGTGGGGGAGAGCCATTCCAGGGCTTCAAGGGGAGACTTTAGGACTTCACTCAGGAACTTCTGCTGCCTCTCTGAGCCTTCATGCCGAAGAGGGCACTGGAGCTGGCTGTGAGGGAGGACCCCTTCCAACCCCACTCCGGGCCAGTTAGGCAGAGGGGTAAACTATAGCTCCTTTTTGTTCCATTTTTATCTCCATCTTTTGGCCCCTAAAAACTCCAGCCAGACATGATCTGATTTGGAGAGTGCTTCCTTTGGCCCTGTAGTTTTGAAGATGGGAACCTTTGTGATAGCATTGAGGAAACAAATACCACCAACCTGAGTGCGACCAGAATTTTCCCTCCCCATACCCTTTACTCAGAACCCAAGGCAGCCCAGCCTGGCTCCACCATGGGCTGAACTGATAGCAACTAGGAAAGAAGAGCGCTCACATAGGTGAACTCAAAAGGCAGCAACTAAATCAAGATGGAGATACTTACAGAGCCGTTCTTTTGCAGAGCCTTGGAGGGGGAGATGCCCCTGAAGAGGGAGGAAGGGATCCTGAG
>VBSM01003151.1:3339082-3353435 GCA_008086735.1 Cheirogaleus medius | reverse complement strand
TCTGTCAAAAACTCCAGCTGGGCTTTTGTGTGGTGACCTCTGTGAACCCAGGGGAGGCCTCGTGGGGAGGGGGGTTTGGCCCAAGGTGGAATTCAGAACATTCCAGCTTTGAGGGTGGTGAGAGGAGGGGGCTCTGTTATGCCCATTAGGTGTCCCTGGCTAGCGGCCCTGAGGCCCAGCATGGAGTAAGCCTCATAAACACAGCCCTGGTGAGCCAGTGCCCAAGCAGCCTGGGGCTCTTCTACCCAGCTTGGTTCTCCTGCAAGGCCCCAGCCCTACCCTGCACCAAGGTTGCTCCCAAGGCTCAAGGGCGAACATGTGTACTATAGGTTTAGACTCTGTGAGCTCAAGAGCAGGTTCTACAGGTGGAAATGAGGTGGCCCTCATAACGACAGGCCTCCCCTTTTTACCACATACCGCAGTAGCATACACTATGTCATTTAAGCCTCTCAAAAGTACTGTGGAATAGAGTGCAGTGACTGGGTTTCCTCTGCAAGTGGAATAAAAGCTTTCCTGTATTTTTCCTGAGTAGAAAAATACTAGATGCTATTGAAAAGAAGTCAGAAAATGAATGAAGTACAAAGAAGAAACTATAGGTCCTCATAATGCTACCGGCCAGAAATAATCATTGGTAACATTTTGATATACTGTAGAAGACATCGGTAGAAATATTTTTTATAAAATTGAATCATACTATACCTACAGTTATTTAACCTTCTGTCATGGCTAAACAATGTGTCATGGACCATGTCAATTAAAAAACAGAGCTACATCATTCCCTTATGGCTGCACTGCATTCTATCATATAAAATATAATTCATTTAACCACCAACTACCAAACATTTTTATTTTAATTTTTTCACTACTATACCCTAGCATCTTTGTACATGATACTGACAAATTCCTAGGAATAGAATTGCTAGGTCAAAGAATATGCATGCTTTAAAGGCTAATACAACATATTCCAAAAGTAGGGCAGCTATTACTATTTCTAGATGAGGAAACCTAACCCAATGGGATGAAAAGAATGAATTACCTGACATCCCAAGTTGAGTAGTAATAGTTAGACCCAGAATCTAGGTCTCTAGATGTCTAGTTCAGTAAACTTTCCAATGTACCACACTGACTCCCTCTCAAGGATTCCCATGTAAAAATGATAAAGCTAGTGGCCACTATTCATTGAACACTTTCTAAGTGCCAGACACCATGCTGACGGCTTTCCTGTCCATTGTTACACTGAACTAGTGCAGAGCAGAGCCAGGCCTGCACACCAAACCCAACCAACTCTGGGGCCTGCCTCTTAATCATTATGCTCGACTCCCTTTTACAAGTAGTATCAAGGCAAAAAGTCAGATTTGTTGCTTAGGGTGAATTCAGTGAAGAAAATCAGAAATCATCTTCCTTCCCAAGGTGGCCCATCCCTGCCTTGCACTGATCCCCTGGCAGTGCTCCTGAGCAGGGGTCTCTCAAGGGTGCTCCCCCTTGGCAGGCTGGGATAGGCTTAAAGTGCAGCCATGCCTGAGCTCAGGCCTGGGGCATCTTTGGACACAAAAGTAAGCAAGGCTAAAGGGGTGGGAGGGATACCAGGCTAAGGGCAAGTCTCTCTATCTTCTTTTTCCAGGCTTCACTCAGCCAACTTCCCAAGGCTGTGCTAATGAATGCGAAAGCATTTTGACAAGTTAGAAAATGCTGGTTGAATGCAAGATATTAGAATGGAAGGCAGTAGAGGGGCTCCTTATCAGCTCACAATGATTCTGTGCAATTGAGGATAGGAAAAGGCAGAATCTTAGGGGCAGGTGCCAGGGCGGATGAGGGGACTGTGTTGGCAGGATGTGGTTACCAGATTGGCAATCATTCAAGGACTGGGTTCTAACACTGTGTTTCCTATAAGTCAGCACTATCAGATCCTGGTGGAATCATGCCAAAGACTATGACTCCTCAGTGTTGAGCCTGGGAGGCTCCTTAATAATCATTCTGCTAAGACCCCTGCTGCGATCCAGAGAGCCTAGATAGGTGAGGAGATGGAGAGGGTCTGAAAGAAGAGAGGAAAAAAATAGCAGGCTGAGAAAGTCAGTATCTGGTTTAGAAGAGGAGTGAATGGTGAGAGAAAAAAGGGAAGAAAATAAAGGTCTGGGTAGAGATGGGTGAGGGAAGAGAACAGAAGAGGTAGGAGAGGGGTCTTTTTGGAAGAAAATCTAAGAGAGCTCTGTATAAAGCAAGGTCTTGAAGGAGAGGGAGGAGATGTTGCTATGAAAAGAGGAGTCTAGAAAGAGAAATGAGAGATTCTAGGGGAAAGAGGGCAGGGATGAGAGGACTCTGGGAGAAGGAGTTAGGGTCTAGGGCAGAAAGAGGCTTAGAGACATTTCATCCTCACTATTCCACCAAACCAAGTTCTTTTCATGGTCACCAATAACCAAATCCAATGGCCACATTTCAGTCCTTAACTTCCATGACCTCTATGCAGCTTTCAGTGCCCTAGATAACTTTGCCCTTCTTGAAATGCTTTGTCTTCTTTGCCCTTGTGATACAATGCACCCCTGGTTTTCCTCCTGTCGCTCTGGATTCGTCTTCATTGGCTCCTCTGCCTCTACCAGACCCTTAAATATGGATATTTCTCAGGAGCCTGACCTAGGTTCCTCTTTCCTCACTCCACATCCTCACTCTGGAAAGTCTCATTTATCCTCCATGGGTTCAATTACCCTGTATAATCTGATGACTTCCAAATCGTCATTTCCAGCACAGACTTCTGTGAACTTCAGACCTCTATATACTAGCATCTCCATTTGGATAGCTCAAAGTCATCTCAAACGCAACATGTCCAAAACTGTATCCTTGATTCCCTTTTGAACGAAAACCAATCCTCCCTCAGTCTTCTCTACTTAAGAAATCCAATTGTTTAAGCCAGAAACCTCAGAGTTAGCCTTAATTTCACTCTTCTCTTTCTCTGACCCTCCCCACCCTGTCTCATCTGACCTGTAAGTCCTTACAATTCTACCTCCAAAATATAGCTCTTCCATCCATCCACTGGTTTCCACTTCCACCTCCATTGCTGCCATCTTTCCCCTAGACACTGCAACAGCCTTTGGATTTTTCTGCTTCTCCTCTTGGCGTTCTACGGTCCACTCTCCACACAGTAGCTGTGCGTGCTTTGGCCCCCACCTAGCTTTCTAAACTGATTTTGTGCTACTCCCCTCACTCGTTACACTCCCCACTGGCTCCCTTTCAGTTTCTCAAGCCTACTATGCTCTCCCTCCCCTCTAGACCTTTACAAGTCCGATTCCTTCTGCTTAGAACTCTTTCTGGACTCCGAGCCCAGCCCACCTTCAGCTGGTTTTGTCTGAAAAACTCCTTCACTTTCAGCTCTCAGCTTAGGCATTGCTTCCCTGATTCCTGATGCCCCTCAGTTGGATGTTCCTACTGTGTGCTCCCAAAGCATTTTGTCACCCTTGTTATCCCCCTGGCAAATTGTCCTGGGTTGTATTTGTTGTTTCTTCTCCCCCATAGGAGTATGAATCCTTGGAGGGCTTGGCTTTCATTTGTTGTTTTCATCACTCTACGCTACGCTAATATAGTGATAAGCACATAGCAGTTGCACCACCGAATTGATGGAATTGGACTGAGAAGAGAATGTGGTGAGAAGGGAAACACTAGATCAGTCACGGAAGGGAGGAGTCTGGGAGAAGAGGAAGGAGAGACACAATGATGCTGTAAGGGAGTTCTGGGAGGGGAGGCAAGAGAAGGGCTCATGAAGACACATCTGGCAGGAAAGAGAGAATAAAGGTTTGAGAGGAGATGGATAAGAAGATCTAGGAGGAGAGATGTGGAGCAGGTGGTTCCCAAGGACCAATGCAAAGACTTTTACGAAGGAAGGAAGAGCGTGGTGAAGGAATCACCCATAGAAGGAAACTAAGGTCCATGTACCCAAATTTTTGAATTATTTAAAGTGTATTCAATTTAAAGGACTATCTGTAATTCTGAGCATATTCTTTGAATAGTTAGTATTAAAGTTTCTTTTGTAAAATAAGAAGTAGTAGTATTAATATTTGTTAGGGTAGAAATTTTTTTAATGCCCTTAACTGCAAGATGAAAAGTTTTGCAACCACATGTTAATTTCCCCTCATTGTTTTTAAATTTTGAAATTGCACTGGTTGAAGTACCAAAGAGAGGAGAGCTCTGGGAAAAGAAACTCTATGTCAATGGGTCTCAACATTTTTGGTCTCAGGACCACTTTACACTCTTAAAGATTATTTAGGAAATGACCCAAATCTCTTTCAACTAGTGAATGGAGAAACAAAGTGTGGTATGTCTGTACAATGGAATATTATTCCACAATAGAAAGGGGAATGTACAATTGATACGCACAACCACATGGATGAAGCTCAAATGTATATTACGCTGAGTGAAAGAGCCAGACTCAAAAAGCTGCTTACTGTATGTTCCATTTATATGACATACTCAAAATGACAAAACTATAGAGACAGAGAACGTATTAGTAGTTGCCAGGGATTGGGTGGGGGAAGTGGTTGAATACAATGATGTGGCACAAGGGAATTATTTGAGGTGTTAAACTCTAATGGTTGTTCCATAACTATGCATTCATCAAAATTCAGGGAGCTACACACCAAAAAGAGTGAATTTTATGCATCCGTCCACATTTCGTCGCACTGAATATTAAAAAGGCATCTATGTAAATTTTAAAATAAATAAATAAAAGACATTAGTTAACAAATTATTGAGGACTCCAAGGGGCTTTTATTTTTATGGGTTATACCTATTGACATTTAACATTTGAAATTAAAATGACATGATAAAATAAATAATGTTTATTTATGAAAAATAGCTATATTTTTTAAAACAAAAAATGGCAAGAAAGTGGCAGTATATTAGATTTCCACAATTCTCTTTAGTATCTGGCTAAACAAAAGGCAGCTGAGTTCTCATTTATGCTCTTGCATTCCTGCTGTTGCAGGACGTTGTTTCGACTGAAGTATATGAAGAAAATCCAGCCTCACAAAGATAGGGAGTTAGAGAAAGGGGGTACTTGATGGTCTTTTTAGGCAGAATTCTAAGAATGACCCCCAAATGACCCTCACCTGTAGAGAAATGCCCTCCCCTTTGAGAGTGGGTGTTTATGATGAGCCATCACTCCCATGATTATGTTAGTTATCTGGCAAAGGGAAATTATCCAGGTGGGCCTAATCCAATCATGGCAGTCCTTTAAAAGAGGGTTTTCTGGTGGCAGAAAAGGAAGTCAGATTCAAAGTGTGAGAAGTACTTGACATGCCATTGCTGGTTGGAAAATAAAGGAGGCCATGGGGGTAGCTTCTAGAAGTAGAGAGCAGCCTTTGGATGAGAGGCAGAAGGCCATGGGGCCTCAGACCCACACCCTGAAGGAAATGGGTTCTGCTAACAACCTGGGTAAGCTCAGAAGGGAATTTTTCTCCAGGGCCTCCAGATAAGAGCCCAGTTCCGCTGACAACTTCACCCTGTGAGACCCTAAGCAGAGAAAACAGGTGAATCCACCTGGACTTCTGACCTATATAACTGTGAGATAATAAATGGGTGTTGTATAACATTAAGTTGTTAAGTTTGTGCTAATTTGTTATGGCAGCAATAGAAAACTAATAAATTGTGTGAGGATTCTTCTTGATAACTACACCTAAACTTCAGGAGTGGTAGTTTCTTAGTGTTTATTTGCTATGTTCAATCTGAAAGCATATCAGGGAACCCTTTGTACTCTGTTACATTAAAATCCATTGGTCTACCTTGCACTTTGAATGGCTCTATTATCCATGCGTGATTTTGTAACATCATGCATTAGTTATTTGGAAAATATCAGTCTACCTGGTTATGCAGATCTTCCGATTGTTGGCTCATTTTTGATTATACAATATTAAAAAATCACATTCATTACTATTACTAATCATCTTTTCAGAAAGGTCTATAGGGTACTAGGAAGCGCTCAAGCTCACAGTGGCAGATACAGGTTTTCCAAAATTGTGCTTTTTACTCAAAAGTTTAAATTTTATCATTGACAACAAACAGTATCATCAGTTCTTTTCCTTGAGGTGACAGGATGATTGTGTTCATTTTAAACAAAATACTGGCCAAGTACCCAAGTTTGAATAACCATAATTTGCCTGTCAATCATTCTTTCAAGTTAAAAAAAAAGTGGTCCATGAAAAATTGGGTAGTTTAGCTTGTAATTCAATTGCACAAGTGCTTTTCCTCATGACAATCATCATACCTCAATATGCAGAAGTGCTTTATATATCCTTCCTATTTTGTTACACAGATTATGAAGAACGCATACTCAAAGGGTTGATACTGAATACAATAAGTTAATAATTTTTATTTTTTCATCGAGACATTCTTAAGAGAAGCTGACATTTCTTCTACCAAGAATACATAGATGCTAAAGAGTGACATGAATAAAATGTAGTGCCACTGCCTTGGTCCTTGCTAAGGCACCTGCACTTTTACCCACCATTGGTTTTGCTCCTTCCGTGCAAATGTCAACACAGCAAAAAAGACAAATCGTGTCTTAGTATGATCATGAAAGTTTTGACTGAACCCCCTGAATCTTAGGGGCCTTTGGTCCACATTTTTAGGGCTGCTGGTCTAGCCTGAGGCTGGAAGAGGAAGGGAGAGGTCTGGAGAGGATGGAGATGAAATTTTAATCATAATTAGAAATGCCGGGTCAAGAGAGGAGGTACCTGGGAATGAGGAGGAGGAGAGAATCCCTAGGTTCCTTCCCCCAAGGATTTCTGCTGTGCCACTCTTCCTACTCCTGACCTACTTTGGTCATGATCTGTCCCAGCCGACAGCTACCCTCTAAAGCCATTCCCATCCTGGGATCTTGGATGCTCTGCCTTACAAGGCCAAAATATAATACTAACAGAGAATCCCATCCTGGCCCATGCACCTGTCAGGGTTGTTTGCCACCCTACCCGGGAGCCCCAAGGCCCTGCCAGACTAAATCTGTTAGTCTTCTCGGACCAACGACCTGTGTCAAATACCATTCCATGACACCTGCTGTGTCCCCAGTCCCATGCCAGGCGCTGACGGGAGGGAGGAGACATGACTGAGCCACAGCCCCTTCCTGGATCACCCCAATAGAGAGGCTTGAATCCCATCTGAAAAAGTGACTGAAAAGAAGGCTGGCACCCCTACATGGGAGGGGAGCTCAAATCAGAGGCCTGGGGAAGGAGGTCGACCTTAGCATGGCTTGGAGGCTCCCTGCAGTAAGTGCGGGTTCAAGGAGGACCTGAAAAGGAGAGGCAGAATTGGTGGCATGGGGGAGAGAGAAGGAATTCTAGACTTGGGCAGTGGGATGGAGCTGATGACGTGCAGGGACAGTATAGTAAGAAGCCTGCTGGAAGTGACAGGGAGAGCTGGGTGGAGCCAGAAGTGAGGCTGGGGGTATAGGGAAAATCTGTGAGCACCTGACTTATCCCCATCAGTCATGGGGTGCCATTGCAGGCGTGTGAGTGGGACGGAAGCTGGGTTTTAGGAAGCCGAATCCAGCCAAGGACGCAGAAAACATCCAAAAGTGTGTGGAACAGAAAGAACTAACACCAGTGTACGCACAGTATTTCATTTCATCCCCACTCCAGCCCTGTGAGATCGGTGCTATTATTTTCATCCCCAGGAAATTGAGGCTCTGAGAAATTGATTAACTCACCCAAGGTCACCTGGAGGGAAACGACCGAGGAAGGATTCCAAGCCAGGCCTGCTTCCAGAGCCTGTGCTCTGAATAACCACAGTATACTCAACGAAGGAGCCAATATCTACTGAGTGCTTTATAGTCGTCGGGCTTGAAGCAAAATCTATGCACTATTTCATTCAATCTTCACTGCAGCCCTGTGAGGTAGGAACCATTCTTATCCCACACACCCACATCCAGCTGTGGGCCCCAAGCTTTTCCACCTTAAGGCATCAGACGAGAAGGGCCTGCGCTATTTGCTGCAGTGGCAGCCAGACCTCTCAATAGCTATTTCATCCTGGTAAATCACTTACTTCTCCATGCCTCAGTTTTCTGCTCATCTTTCAATGGGAGCAATAATCCTATCTCCTAGGGTTTTTATAAGGAGTAAATAAAATAATAAAGCAATCAAGTGCTTAGCATAGCACCTGGCACACAGTAAGCATTCAATAAACGTGAGCTATTCTTTTTTTTATTGTTATTGTTGTTAAGAGTTTGTCAGGGGCCAGGCGTGGTGGCTCACGCCTGTAATCCTAGCACTCTGGGAGGCTGAGGCGGGAGGATCGCTTGAGGTCAGGAGTTCCAGACCAGCCTGAGCAAGAGTGAGACCCCGTCTCTACTAAAAAAAAATAGAAAGAAATTAGCTGGATAACTAAAAATAGAAAAAGTTAGCCGGGCATGGTGGCGCATGCCTGTAGTCCCAGCTACTCGGGAGGCTGAGGCAGGAGGATCGCTTGAGCCCAGGAGTTTGAGGTTGCTGTGAGCTAAGCTGATGCCACGGCACTCTAGCCTGGGCAACAGAGTGAGACTCTGTCTCAAAAAAAAAAAAAAAATAGAGTTTGTCAGGGTCCACCTCCCAGGAAAGGAACTGCCACTAGTTACCAATGTCCTAGTTACCAGTTGCTTATTAGCCAGGACACCAAGATTAAAAAGACAGAGGAAAGACCGCACTGCTGAGAATTCAGCACCACTCCATCTCCCCAAGGCCTCAGGCCAGGCTGGGAAAGGAGGCTGTGTCACAGAAGAGGGGCTGGACAGGGTGGCCAAGGGGCCAGGGGTGGAGCTGGGTGGACAGAAAGGCCAGGGAAGAAGCCCGGCTGGGAGTGACCTTTCCAGGCACCCTCCCTGCCGCCCTCCTCCTTCCCCAGAGCTTTGTTTTTCTAGGCCTCCAGCGTCCAAATGAGGAGCAAATGGGGAGCTGCTAGAGGCTGTGCCAGGAGAGCCCGCGCCACATGGGCCACAGCCCTGGCTCAAATGGCAGGCCAAGCGGCAAAGGGTGCAGGAGGAGAGCTGACCCAGCAACAAACTGTTCTCCAGAGGAGACCCCCTGTCCCAGGAACCCAAGGGGCTGGGTCCAAGATTTGGCACATTTGGGACATTTGGACTTGAGGACAGAGGCCCCAGGCACCATTTGCTATTTTTGCTTTGGGGGCAGGCTTGGGTCAGGGAGAAAATTCTCCCTTCCTCCTCTCTCAGAGCAGGCCCTGCCTTATTTCTGGCCTCCACCTGGCACCCTTACTGGGCACTTAAACTTCCTGTCCCCAGCCCCAGGGGCCCTAGCTCACAAGGCAGAGGCTGGAGGGAAAGGATAAGAGCTCCTTCCCGAAGGTAAGTGCAGAACCTGTTGCTGGGGCTTTTTTTTTTTTTTTTTTTTTTTTTTTTTTTTTTTTTTTTTTTTTTGATACAGAGTCTCACTTTGTTGCACACGCCACCATGCCCGGCTAATTTTTTGTATATATATTTTTAGTTGGTCAATTAATTTCTTTCTATTTTTAGTAGAGACGGGGTCTCGCTCTTGCTCAGGCTGGTTTTCGGCCTCCCAGAGTGCTAGGATTACAAGCGTGAGCCACCGCGCCAGCCGTTGCTGGGGCTTTTAACCTGCCATTCCAGGTCCTGCTCCCTCCGCTGCCTGCTGGCCCACCCTGCAGAGCCCACCTCTCCACATCGGCCCCCAGCGCAGGGCAGGGCAGGGCAGGCCAGTACTTAGGAGCACAGAGACTACCCGAGTTCGAATCCTAGCCTTGTCACTTTTAGCTCTGTGATCTTGGGCCCTCTATACTTCGTCTCATCTATAAAGTGAAGCTTTGAATAGTATCTTCCTCATCGAGTTGTTTGCGAGACTTAAATTAACCCATGCAGAGTGCTTAGAACAATGCCTGGCCCATAAATGTTTAACAAATGTTCTCTACTCTTATTATCTGCCTCTGCACCAATTCTCCCTGCCCAAATGACATTTCCCCCCTTTCTCTGCTTCCGTAAACCCAGCGCAGCTCCATCTCCCCCTCCTCCATGAAGTCTTTCTGGCATTATCCTGTCTCCTACTGACCTTTGTTGCACCCCCCAGTGAGACTAGAACCATTTTGAGAGTTAGGGACTGTGACCCTTAAAGCACTAACTAAACAGAGCACGGAGTAACATCTACACTAACCCCTTTACTGCCATCAAATTTTTTGACTGTTACCCAGAATAAGAAATACATTTTAGGCTGGACGTGGTGGCTCACGCCTGTAATCCTAGCACCCTGGGAGGCCCAGGCAGGAGGATCGTTTGAGCTCAGGAGTTGGAGACCAGCCTGAGCAAGATCAAGACCCCGTCTCTACTAAAAATAGAAAGAAATTAGCTGAACAACTAAAAATATATAGAAACAATTAGCCGAGCATGGTGGCGCATGCCTGTGGTCCCAGCTACTCGGAAGGCTGAAGCAGGAGGATCGCTTGAGCCCAGGAGTTTGAGGTTGCTGTGAGCTAGGCTGATACCACGGCACTCTAGCCCGAGCAATAGAGTGAGACTCTGTCTCAAAAAAGAAAAAAAAAAAAGAAAAGAAATACACTTTACAGCACAACCCAGTACATGCATTTGCATATCTTTATATAGAGACACTGTATAGATATATACATATGATGAAAAAAAAAGCTTCACGGAACAATTCATATCCTTACCACATGTGATCCACTCTTATATTTGCCATTCATTTTCTCAAATGCTGGTTGCAAGCTACAAAACTGATTTTAAGCGCTGCCATTGGTAGTGTGTGACCCAAAGTTTGAAAAACACTGCCCCAAGTGTGACCCTGATTTTCCTTCCTTTGTGATAAACCCCACACAGGGTGGGATTAGATCTTCAGAGTCTCCGAGACCTGGAGAGACTGCACGTGAATGGCCTGTCCACAGTCTGGAGCTAGAAGCCCGGGGGGGCTCGAAGTGGATGCGCATGGAGGGCCTTTGGAAGCAGGAGACCGGAGAGACAGTCAGGGCTCAGAAAGCAAAGGGCTTCAAGTACCACACAAAAGATTTTGGGTATTTCCTATAAGCACTGGAAATTTGTAAGCAGAAGACCAAAGTCAGCTATGTGTTTTAGAAAGCTCACTGGGGCAGCTGCGAGGAGAATGGGTTGGAAAGGCTAAGTCAAGGACAGGGGGACATATCAGGAAGCTGTTTGGGGCATGTAGGTGAGAGAAGACAGATGAGGCCAGAATTGAAGACGAGAAGGAGAGTGGGGAGCATGGAGGAGACAAAGGTGAGAAATGGTGGAGATTACAATCAACAGGCATCCGTGGCTGGTGTTTTTAGCTTGAGTAACTGGGTCACTATGATGCTGGTCACCAAGGTAGTTACAGAGAAGGTTTGTAGGGGAGAAAAACAGTTCGGTTTTGGAATGAGTTCGAGACACCCATCAGGAAAATTTCATCAGGAACCACAACTCTTGTTCTTTCATTCATGCAATAAACATTTATGGGACTGACACGGGGAAACTAACATTGTATTTTGCCAAGTAGGAACAGTAAGGAAAGAAACTAACATCCATCCTCACCATCACTTTGAAAAAGGGTGACTATTTTACTACCAAAAACCAGGAAGGGCACAATCTAAAAAAGAAGGACAGTCCTTTATAACTGAATAAATTTAGATTATGGAAAAACTCTCCTAGCACAGTTTTGCTCATTTTGCTGTGACCCATTGAAAACATCCCTGCATATCAGCCTGGTCTGTGGACTGTAATTTGAGAACCGCTGAGTTGAGGAACGGACAGAGGAAGAGAGGCCAGCAAAAGGGACCACAAGGAAGGGTTCCGGAGGCAGGAGGAAAGCCAGGAAAGAGTGCTGATGGCGGCTGAAAGAGGAAGGAGAGTTTCAGAAATGAGGACTTGGCCAATAGTGTCTTTTGCCACCCAGAGTTCAAAGAGGTCATCGAATTTGGCAATCAGGAGTTCATTGGTGACCTTTGGCAGTGCCCTTTTACTGAGCTAACGGGGCTGGGGCCAAACTGCAGTTGGTTGAGGTGTGAAATGGGAAGCTGGGAAAAGTGGAAGTCTAGCATGTAGACTATTTTCAACAAATTTGAGGGGAAAGGAAAAAAAAAGAAAAGAAAAGAAAAGAGAGAAGGAAGGAGGGAGGGGAGAGAGAAAGAAATCCAGGAAAGAGCAAGTTAGGGGAGCAAGAGAACACATCTGGGAAGGGAGGGTGCTTGTTTTTTGGGATAACAGAGACTGGGATTCTATAATCAGAAGAGAAAAGAGTGAGTAGAGAGAAGCTGAACTTGCCTGAAGAAGCGTAACGAATGTCTGGAGGAAGGGCCCAGAAAGGGAGGGTGGATGAGTCCAAGGCCCAGGAGAAGGGATTAGCCTTTAACTAAAGGGGCATCTTGTCCCCTGAGAAGGGAGGGCTGGAGGGGAAGGAAGTCGGAGAGGCCAATTTTGGGGGTGGGGGGCAGGTCACTGAGGTAATTCATGCTTGAAGGCCTCTGTTTTCTCAGGGAAGTAGGAGGAGAGGTTGTTCCGTTAAGGAAGAGGGGTGGGGCGCGAGCATGGTCGGGAACTGAAGGAAGCTTGGAATGTGGCCCAGAGAAATAATATGGAGGCCAGAGCTGGGGCCTTGACAGGGGAACGTGCTCAAGGATGGCTGAGGGGACCCGCCGCGGCTGAGGTGGAGCGAGTCTTGTCTCCCTCACTGGGCTATGAGTGCCTCGAGGCAGGGTCCACAGCACTTTCCCCTTCCCGGCCCATCCCCTTGTAGGCGATGCCCAGCAGGGTGTCTGGCCCAGACACAGAAAGGTCTGGCAAATCCAGAAGCACTCTAGGGCTGTCAGGGAAAACAGAGGTGACATCTGAACTGCCCTGACAGGAAGCTCTCCATTTTGGTTGGCCCATACCTTTTCTGCTGCCTGCTGACCAGCTTCCTCCTGTTCCGTGCGGAGCGCAAAGAACAGCCAGCTCATGCCCAGCAAGCCCTGCAGGCCGGGGAGAGGCCAACAAGAGGGGCCAGTGGCTTTGTCCCCCATAAGCTGAATGAGGCTGAGGCAATGATTAGGAGGTAGCAAGACAGAGCGTTGAACAAAGAGCCACAGAGACAGGACGGAAGGAAGGTGGCTCCCTGGGCTCCAGGACTATGCAGGGAGTGACTGAAGGAACACAAGTTCAAGTTGGGAGGTGGCATGATGAGCGGCAGGCCTGAGTCTGGTTGGGCTGAGCCCGGGGCTCAGGAGGAATGACTGCCTCTTCCCCCTTTCCCTCATCCCTCCTACCTATTCTCAGAGGCCAACTAGAGGTCAAAAAGACCCTAGAGTGTGACAACAGGTCTTGTGCTTTGTCCTTTACATGCCATCCCCTTCCAACCCAGTCTCTTCAGCATGGCTCCTTCTCTCGGCCTCACTCCTCATTTTAGCCAGTGAGGCAGTACAAGCCAACTCTCATTTCCTGATGGTAAATTTAGCCAGAACTCTCAGAGGTCGATAGAAGCCCAGGCTCTCCAGCAACCCTCCCTTGGCCGCCAAGATTTCCCTCTTTAGGATCCAAGATCCCGCCTGTACTTACAAAATTTAGGGACAGAGAGCTCGCCCCAGTCGAAGGCAGCACATTCCACTGAACTCATTTCACCTCATATAATAAACCTCTGTTTATTGAGGGCCGGTGAGGTGCCAGGCCCTCAGGTTAGGTGGTGGCTGAGCTGTTAGAAAGTTTTCCTTTGATTGAGCCAAAATGTGTCTCTCTGTAGCTTCCAGCCATGGGGCTCGGGCCTACCCTTTGAAGTCACCCAGAACAAGTATAATCTCATTGCGGTCTAATCTTCAGATATTTGAAAGTGGCTGTCATTTCCCCCAGAGTTTTCTCTCCTCCCCAGATAAGCACTTCTTTCTTTGTTTCTTTTTATTTTTATGCATCTTTACTTTTGATTGCTCAAATATATAACATCAGTTCATTGTGGAACGTTTTAGAAGATTCTGAAAAGCATAAAGAAGTCAAAATCCACCCTATTCTTACTCCCAGAAATGACAACTGTAACATTCTTTCTTCTCACCAGTCTTTTTTTCTCAACATACCGAACATTCTACACTTTTTTTCTTACCAAAATGGGATCATCCTCTAAGTAATATTTTAGAGGCTTATTTTTTTTTCACTCTTCAAGATCTTAACTTTTCCCTCATTCTCCTACCATGCCAAATTTAATATGAAATTGTGTAGCCGCTCAATGATTTATTTAATCAGCTTTTAAAAGTGAGACATTTAGGTCGTTTGCAATTTTTCTTTCCTGCAAAGAACACGGCAGGGCTGGTATTTGAAGTGGGGCAGAGGTTGGGGGTTAGGTGAACGGAGAAAAGAGGAGCCTTTAAATGATTCCTACTATTTTAGCATCTGATTTTTTTTTTTTCCGCT